>VXJC01000023.1:0-10974 GCA_009193075.1 Mychonastes homosphaera | reverse complement strand
AGCGGATAGGAAGCCCGTTGATTGACCCCGGCGCGTAACGGAAGATCCCACCTCCCAAAGACGACATGTCGATATCGAAAAGACTTATCAAACTTCCGGGTTGTAGTCGCTGAACGTCAGATTTAACCGCCATGTGTGCCTCAGTTCGTCAGGTCGTGGACTTCTTCGAGCGTCGCTGTGATGTTCCAGTGGGTAGCGAGACCGTCCACCGGCTCCCATGAGTACGACTTACAGACCCACTTACGGGCAAGTCTTTCGCCAAATGGTTGCCAATAGAAAAAATATGCCCCCAAATGCGAGCGGAGGAACGTCACCAGATACTCCTTCTCCGCCAGCGTCCTGTTCCGCCACGGAATGGTGACCTTCTGCGACACGGGGTTCAGCCCATCGGGCGAGCGCAAGCTGTAGCCGTCACCGAACTTCACCTCGCGCGAACGCGGCTCTTCGGAGAACTGGGGGCTGAACGCGATGGGAATGTCGGGGAGAGTGTTTGCCATGGACAAGTCGCTCCAGACAACAGAAAGGCCCCTGCGTTAACAGGAGCCTTTTGCAGTGCGTGTAAGGTGTTAGCTTTAGTCTGTCGAGGGCATCGGAGCGGTGCTTCTGTCTAACCGCACCCACTGCACGAATGGCGAGAACGGAGAGACGTTCAGATGCTTCCAGGTTTCCCTCTTCTTCAGCCGCGTAATGGCTACTTCTGAAACACGGTATGCAATGGAAATTTCGCTGATCGGTCTATCATCGTAGTAGATGCGAAGGGCTTCTTCGTCAGTTAGGTTTCGGTCTCGTCCCTTCGCTATCATGTCATGCGTGTTGGACCGTGGATCGCCTAGCCAGAGATGCGCAGGATTCACGCAGAGCCTGTTGTCGCAGGAGTGGCAAACGAATGCACCGTCAGGAATTTCGCCCACGAAGGATGCATATGAATGCCTGTGGGCAAGGTGCCACTTCCCTCTTAGACGAAGCCTACCATAGCCATCCTTTGTCAGATTGGATCTTGTCCAAACCCAACAATCCCCATTAGGACCATGACCTGGAGTTTTATCAATCGCTGATAAGAAACGATCATGGAGAGACCCACGGTAGCCTCCCATCTCTCGGCAATGAATGCCTTTACACTTATGGGAGCAATAACGGGCTTTTTCCCTTCCTGTTCGATGGGGAGTAAACATCTCTCCACATACGATACAGGCACGCTGCTCGACTTTTGGCTTGTAGCACTCCAAGGAACAATATTTTGCCGTCGATGCTCTGGAACCGTTCACAGAGAAATCTTGACCGCAGCGGGCACATAGGAGAATGATGCGGTTAGCCATACCGGACTCCTTTCAGTCGGGTTGGTTAGGGCCACCGTCGTTCTGATGAAACTTCGGTGGCTCGCACTATTATACGCAAAATCCGTTTGCAGATACAGAGAAATCCCGTTCCTTATAATTAATATCCACTTTGATTCAAAAGTCCTCCATTTCTGAGGTTCTTGCGAAGGTGCTCATCCATTGCCTGCTGCACCTGCTGCGAGATGATCTTGCCCTGCCGCTCGGCTGCTGCCGGGTCTTTGGTGTTGGCTTCTGGCGAGACGTTCACCGTAATCGGCATGTTGATGCTCGATCCTCCGCCGCCGGCAGGAGCCATCGCCGCCATTTGCTGTTTGGTGAAGACACCCTCGCCTTTTTGCAGGATCGCGGGCACTTCGTTACCGGCTAGTCCGCCGCTGTGATATTTGTTCCATGAGGACATTGGCGGCAGCGAGCGGTATCCTGACGCACCTGCTCCAACGATGCCGCCGGAGTGATACATGGGGAGTGATCTCGTCGGCAAGTTATCCGCGCCGATAATTCCGCCTGTATGTGCGACACCCCAATTGATCGGACCAACTGCCGCTTCAGTCGTGAATCCGCCAAACACTGGCGCTCCACCCCCTCCGAACATTTGCGCTAGCGGTTGAATGATCGCCATCCGGATAGCCAACCGGGCAAGGTCATTAGCAATGCTCTTTGCCATGTTAGCGAAGGCTTCCCGAGCACTGGACGCGCCGGTCACGATGTCCACCAAGGCGTCTTCGAAGCTATTCAGTCCTTGTGCCGTGGCATCCCGGAACACCTGCGTTACCGTCTGCGTCTGCCGGCCCATGTTGGACAGGGCGTCGTTTGCAATGACAGACTGGTACTGCAACTGCCCCAGTGCTGCGGCCAGCTTCTTCTCTTCCTCGGTCAGCGTTGCCGTTACGTCGCCTGTCTCACGCTTCTTGTTCATGAGCATGTTCAGGCTTTCGTTGGCGGTGTAGTAAGCCTCCCCAGTGAGCGCTAGGTTCTCAATCTCCGCGTAGCCCTGCTCAAGATCCAGGCTGCCTTCTCGCAGCATCTGTTGGACGCGCAACCCCTCATTAACCTGCTGTTGCAAGCCAATTTGATCTCTAAGGATGCCGATCCATTCTTCATCTCCTGCCCGACCGTTGGCAGCGGCAATCGACCTCGCTTCGACGGCTGCGGTTACCAGACGTAGAGAGTCACCCCCAGCCTTGTATGCGTCGGTCAGATCGCGGGTATCCTGCAATTCCTGACTGCGATCATTAACATTTGTCGTTAAAGCCAAAGCAGTCTGTTCATCAGTCAGTGCTTGGATTTTCTCCTGGATTGCCTTGACGGCTTCTGCGTCGTTCTCGTACCCGCCCTGCACAGCCTGCGCTCTGGCCTGTGCAGCGATCTGCGCTTGCTGCTCTGCCTCTTTGCCTTGACCAAGCGCCTCGTTCATCAGCTTGGCTTGGCTGATCGCCTCGTCTATCTGATACACGTCTTGAGCCAGAGATAGCTTTTGGTTTGCTAGGTCGGCAACACGCGCCAGTTCCGTGAGTTCGTCAACAAAGCCCGGCAGGTTCAAGCCACCGAGAGAAACAGCGGTGTTGTAAGCCTTTTGCTTCGCCTCAGCTTCCTTAACTGCTTCTCCACCCTCGGCATAAGCATCAGCCAGTTGCGAGGCTTGGATGATGGCTTCCTTCTGTCCAAGGATCTCGCCCTTGAACTGCATGCTCTCCTGATAACCTCGGATCGCCATGGCTTGTTCGGTTATGATCGCAGCGCCTTTCTTCCCGACGCTTTGTTCTGCCGACTGCCGAATGGTCAGTTCTTCAATGGAGTTCCGGTAGTTCTCGACGTTGGCCCGACCCCGATCATAAGCTCCATCCATGAGCTTCATCATACGGAGAAGTTCGTCGTTGCTAGACTTTTCTCTTTTAAGCGTTTCCGCCATGGAAGCCGCTCGCTTCTTCGCGGACTCCCTGTTGCTTTCGGCTTCCTTGTCCGCATCTTCCTGCGCTGGCCGGTTGAAGTTCAGCACATTGGACTGGGTTTGCGGCTTATCGTCGTTGGACAGCAGGAACGGCGTCGGCGCCGATGTCGCATCCTTCAGCGACATGACATTGCCGAAGGTACTCGTGAACGACGACGGCAGCGCGCGATCCGGACCGGCCTTGTTGTCTGTTCCTGTCAGGTTGTTAAGCTGCTCAGCCTTCATTCCGCCGGCAACGTTGTCGATCACCGGGACCGTTACGCTCGTTCGCGTATTGCCGCCAGTTACCTGTGCATAGACCTCATTGAATTCCTCAAAGGCTCTGGCCAGCACATTGACGCCAGTGGAAGCTGCATCAGCGAACTTCCCGCCCAGCCAACCGATCTTTTCACCAAGAGGACCAACTGAATCCAGCAACCTGCCAAGGCTGCCAGCCAAGGTGATAATGGCCTTGTTCAGTCCGGCTTCACCGATCTTCCTGTAGAGTTCAGCAGCCTTGTCGCCCAGGTTGGAGAATGCGCCTTCCAAGGTAGACATCTGCCGCTGCATCGCGCCGGCAAACTGAACGTCACCGATATCCTTGAGATACTTCTGAATTTCTACGGAGTTGTTGCCAATGGTCTTGGTTATTCCCTGGAAGGTGAGCTTGACCTTGTCTCCTTCCTGAGAAGCCTTGATGCCGAACTCCTTCAGCCGCTCAAACTCGCCGGTAGAGGCATCCGCAACAGCCTCGATCATCTGCATGATCGGCTTGCCCATGGCAGACGCGGTATTGCCAAAGGACCGTAGCGACGCTTCTGTAGCGTCCAGACCAAGGGCTTTGAGCTTGATGAAGGCTTCGGAGACCTGCGCCAATCCATATGGAGTTTCGGCTGCAAATTTCTGGATTGTAGCGAATGCGTTCTGAGCGTTCTGGGCAGATCCCGTCACCGTTTCCAGGCTCGCCATGAGTTTCTGGAACTCGGCATTTGCCTTGATTACATTGACGGAGATGTCTTTCAGGACCAGCAGCGAAACCAATGCTGTCGCAGCGGCAGCGCCCACCGCACCGAGTTTAGCTAGGCTGCCCGTTGCACCTCCCGCAGCACCCCCAATCTCCAAGAGGTTCTTCTTGACAGTCGTCGCTCCGGCTTGCGCACCGGTTGCATCAATGGAGACCGGAATGCCTTTGCGCCCGAGTATGCGGGACGCGCTGGCCATGATATCCCGCAGGCTGGCGGTGACCTTCTTGGCGCCGGACGCTACACCGGAAGAGTCCAGATCGACGGGGATGGCTTTGGACGAACCGCCCTGCTGAAAGATATCCTGGAGAGACTGCTTAACGCGCTTGACGCCCGCTTCAAGGCGAGACGTGTCGATACCAACGGAAATGCCTTTGGTACTGCTACCCTGCGCCGACAAATCCCGCAGGCTTCTCAGCGCATCCTGAATGCCACCCTGTATCTTGGTCGCATCGACCTTGATGGGGATGCCTTCCCCGACAAGCCCCTTCGCTTCACTCAGGATGTCCCGAAGAGCGCCAGTTACCTTGCGCCCGTTCGACGTGATCCCAGCCGTGTCGATGGAAACGGGGATGCCCTTGCCGCCGGTCCCCAATTCCCGCAGCCGGTCAACGACCTTCTTCGCATCCCTGTCAACGCTGGACGTGTCCAGGTTGATCGGAATTCCCCTGCCCGACCCGCCCTGCCTCGCGATATCACGAAGCGAGTTCGTTACATCCTGAACGCCGCCGCGAAGCTTGCTGGTGTCCAGCTTGACCGCGATGCCGTCACCGACCACGCCTTTAGCGCGGTTAATGATCTCGCGAATTGACCCGTTGATAAGCCGTCCGCCAGCGGCAACGCCAGTAGCGTCAATCCCAACGGCAATCCCCTTGCCGGCAGCTTTCTTCGCATCTTCCGCAATCTGTCTGAGACTGCGGGAAACGCGCGCAGCCCCCCGCTCCGCATCGGACGAATCAATGCCAATGCGGATTGAGTGATCGGCCATACGTGGCCTCCTAGTTCACAGGGGGATTGCGTGCCTGTTGGCCGGCGGCATAAGCCATCAGCGCAGCCTTGATCGCCTCGGCGCCCTTCTTCGGGTCATCCTCGGCTGTAGGCTTGCCCAGCACCTGGGCTAGAGGAGGGATTAGCTTCGCGCGTTCGAACACGGCTCCATGCCATGCTGCCCAAAGCAATGCCTGATAGTGATCCTGCCTGTCGTCAGTCCACGCCTCAATCGCTAGGCGTGTCTGGTATGGCGTCAGACCCCAGAACTCATCAGGGTGGATTCCAGCTCGGTAACTGGCTTTGAAGGCGCGGACGATGTTTTCTGTCTTGTCTTCCGCGCTGTCTGAGGGTTTTCCTCCGCATCTGCGGGCGGCTCCTCTGGACCGAAGTAGGCGTACTTGATGCCCTTGGTCACAGCATCAATGCAGGGTGCGATGGGAGGGCTATGCTCAAGCACGAACTCCGGGTTGGCTTCGTCCGGATGATGCTTCTGCATACCGAACGCGATCACATGCGGCAGGATCTCGTAGTCGTACAAGTTCGCATCGGATCCGAACTTCTTCGTGATCTGCGCCATCGCGCTCCACGTGTACTGCAATCGGTACTCTTTGCCACCGATTTCGATTGGGAAGATGCCAGCGATAGGGTTTTCCATGGCGCTCATAGTTGTTGGGAGAGAAACAAATGCCACGCGGGCACGTCGAAGCGTCTCGGCTCCGACACTCCGGAACAATCACCCACCGGATCACCCGGCACGATGAACGTCACCCGGTCGTCATAGACCAGCACCACCTCCCCCATGCGACCGATGTAGCGGACGGAATCACCGACCTCAAACGCCGGCAGCGGATCGCCATGCGTCATCTCATCGTCACGGACGACGCGCGACGTGGGCAAGCCTGTGTCAACGTCCAAGCCGAACAGCACAACGCGGTACAGGTAGTCCACCGGACCACCCAGTACCTCGTTGATGATGCCGGGGCCAACGCCGGGGATGACTACGGAGTGGCCGACTTGGTATGAGGAGATGACTGGGCCGGTCATGAGTTGTCACATGTCATCAGGTGACAGGCGTGACGGGTCCGGTGATCTCAATCGTGATTTCGGCTGCGGTCAGTTCGTCCACGCCACCACTGATGGCGAACCCCTGGCAGAAGCCGTCGAAAGTAATTTGGCTGGTATCCGCATCAGAAAACGTCACGCGGAAGTTAGCCGCCAGTCCTGAAGATCGCATTGCCTGCAACCTAAGCTGGCCAGGATCGTTAGGGAGGTACACGGAAGATAATCCGAAGGACCCTTCATCCTTCAATCCTAAGAGTTTCTCTTTGCCAGTACTCTGCAAAGTTGTAGCGTCAATAATGTTTGCCTGACCGCCAGGACCGGAGAAGGTTCGGACACCTCCGACAACGACATACGTGTTCGGGGTTGTCGTCTCAACCTCGATCAAGGTCCCTTGGGCGTTGAAAGCCATTCGTCTTACTCCTGATGGGCGCAATAAAAAAGCCCCGCAGGAGCGGGGCTTGGTGAGGCTGATGGTTGGGAGGTGTTAGGGAAGATGCTTCCAAGTGACGCGATTGCGCGCGTTGAAGATCGTCATCGGCATCACACCGAACCTTCGGGATAGAGCGTTGTCTGATAGCGTTGACTGTCTGATGAAGATGACGATGTCCTCAGTTAACTTAGCTGTGTTAACCTCTTCGCCCTTCACCGACCCACGCCGCCCTTTAGCATCCATATCGTCGTTGTTGTCTTTGGCCGTGCCGATGAATAAGTGGTCGGGTTTCGCGCAAGAAGGATTGTCGCATTTGTGACAAACGAACATACCGTCAGGGACTTTTCGACCGTTTTCAATCTCCCATGCATAGACATGGGCAGTTACGACATCGCTGGCCTTCGTGCCTGAGCGGTTGATCATCCCGTACCCGAATGTGTGCTTAGCCCCCTGATACTCCCAGCAATCCCCATTGGGGCCTTGGCCGGGAGCCATGCTGATCTTTGAGTAAAGACGGCAATAATCGGAGCAGTACTTCGGCCTAGACGCTCTCTTTCCGCCATTCATGGGCGGAGGAAGCGGGATATGTTTTCCACAGTGACGGCAGGGGAATTCTTTTCCGCGATGATTCTCCGCTTTTACGCCGCTTCGGGCAGCGTTGCTGGCGTCATCCTTTGCCTTTGCTGCCTCGGGATCGGCCAGCCTCTTTGCCTTCTGTCTTTCAGAGAAGCAAACAGTGCAGCCCCAATTGATGGTGGTGCGCTGGGCGATATGCCCATGCCTGCACGGCTCCCCATCAAAGTATTTCGTCAGCCCTGCCGCCCGTGCTTTGTCGCGGGTGACAATCGGTCCTTCATAATGTACGGTGGCGTCAGCCATGCTAACCTCTCACGAAGGTTGGTTTTGGTCAGGGCGTTGCTGGTGTCAGATACCCGCTTCGCCCGCTAAAGTTCAGTGCTCGCATTAAAGACATCAAACACCATGGCTTTTTAGGGCCATGGCTCATTTGATGCTTCAATAGACAGAAGCCTACGAGCTTGGTAATGCACCAGCAGATGCACACCGTTAACAGGCACACTGCGCCTTGCTGCGACCTTACACTAAACGGAAATTCCGTGCAATGGATAGCGCGCGGACACGCACATTCCCAAAGGCTTATCAATGGGAACGTGCGTTGCGTTTCGTCAGAGCTTGATGTCGGCGCCTATAGCAGCCATTCAGTGTCCGCCGAGCTAATCGCCAGTGTGCGGAGCGTTCTTCTGTCCCGGCAGGATTTCAAGCTTGGCCTTGAAGTTGAAGACGAGGTTGTCGATCAGCTTCTGCTGAAGCGTGGCAAATGTCAGCCCCCACTCGTAGTCGAACGTCGCCTGCTTCGCCGTCAGCGTCTTCCGCATGGTGTTGGCGACGACCCTGTTGCAGATCTCGTCAATGTCTTCCGGCGTGATGGTCATGAATGCAGCCTCTGTGTGGTGGCAACTACGGCGAACTGAACATACCGCTTCGCACTGGCTTATTACATAGAAAAACCGTTCACGCACATTCCCAACGGGTTAGGCCGGGAACGTGCGGGGCGTTTCGTCAGAGTATGAAGTTGGCGGCTGTCAGCGTGTGGACGCCTGTGAGGACGATGGAGTTCTCAAAGGCTGCGTCGCCGTCGTTGGAGAACTGGACATATGTGAGTCCTGCTCCGGTGTCCTTGTAGACGCCGACCTGAGCCTGTCCGGAGAGCCAGTTTCCGCCGATGAAGTTGAACGCCTGATCGCCGCTGACGGCGCTGTTGGCGTCTACGCTGGACAGGTCGATCTTGTCGATGCTTTCCCAGTCCATGATGCGGTCAACGGTAGGCTGTGCTGAATTGTAGTCGAAGGTGTCCGCGCCGGTTCCGCCGGAGAGGATATCCGCGCCGACGTGGCCGGTGATGAAGTCGTTGCCAGCTCCGCCCTTGATCGTGTCGTCTCCGGCATTGCCGTTGATGGCGTTGTTCAGGCTGTTGCCGATGATAATCTCGTTGGCGGAGGTGCCTGTGAAGTTCTGCGTGGTGAACGTCGGTTGCTCGCCGGTCGGGGGAGGCGTTTCGGGTTCCGGATCGGGCGGCGGGGGCGTAGTGGCGCCGTCACCGTCCGCGCTGGCGATGGTGTCGAAGGTCGTCCATGCAGGCTTGGCGCTGCCGTCTGGTCGAAGCAGGCCGAACCAGTTCTCCGTGTTGGTGGTGCTGCCGCCGCGATCCTTGAGGCTGTACCAGAGCACCGGACCGGCCCAATCGGTGGCGTGGGCGATGTCGTAGATCTCCTGGACGGTGGCTGCCTGCCCTGCCTCACCGACCGCAGCCGAACCTCCGGCCGAGGGTGCTCCCATCTCCGTGATCCAGATGTCCTTGCCGCTATCGCCGTTGGCGGCCATGGTCGCGCGCAGGTCGTTCTGCATCATGGTCGTGCCGCCCCAGGACGGAGAGTTCTCGGGCGTGTACGGGTAGTCGTAGGGGTGATGGGCCACGGCGTCGAAGTAGGCTTTGCCGCCGTTGGCGTAGATCTGCTGGAGATAGTAGTTGGCGCCGTACAGGCTGCCCTGGTTTGACGGGACGCTGGCGTTGCCGCCCGTGATGACTGTGTCGGTGCTATCGACTGCCTTGATAGCCGGGTAGACCAGCTTGAGCGCTGCGGTGTAGTTGGCCGGTGTGATGCCTGCCATGTTCTGCTCGTTGCCGAACTCCCATGCGTCGATCTTCGTGCCGTAGCGTGCTGCTGCGGTCCCAGCGAAGTCAGCGACGGCGGTGCGTCCGGTTGCGGTGGAGAGGTTGCCGAACGAGTTGATGAGGCTGATGACCTCCAGCCCCTTGGCGTCAGCCGCGTTGACGAAGGTGTCGAACTGGCTCCAGTTGTAGCCGGTCGATGTCTTGATGCCGTCCATGCGCATGTCTGCGCGGATGAAGTCGGCTCCTACGTCTACCATCTGGTCGAGGCGCGCGTTCATGGCTGTGGTGCCGCCGGCCATCAGCTCTTCGAACGGGATGGCGAATCCAAGCTGGCCGTTGTCGTAAGTGACAGGCATTCAGGTCTCCGGGAATGGTGTCCACGGACGACACTGTTCCGCCAGATCCGTGGGCGCTCGGTAGCGCTGTCGGAATATACAGCGCGGGGGAGACACATCACACGGAAATGCCGTTAATTACATTTGTTATTGATGGCTTTTCCGTTTAATAATCGCCACTTCTGAACGTGTAGCCGTCATGCGGCTGCGTCTTCATATTCGAACGGAATGTTGATGAGCGTCATCCGCAACCCGGAGCCTTCCTCATCCTGACCCACGTCCCGGATCTCGGCTGCACCGAAGCGGATGATGCCGATGTTCTTGCTCTCCAGAATGCGCGCGGCTGCATAGGCCAGTGCATCGCTTTCCGCAGTGCCCCTGCCGCCTTGGACGAAAACCTGGACGAACACGAGACCGAAATCGTTGGTTCTCAGATGTCGTGAACCGGATGCCGCCTTCATGGCGCATGACGATGCGGATGTAGGGAGCGTTGGGCGTGCCCCTGTTATCAGCGTCGTGGTCGATGGGCGTGCGGTTAGCCCACTCGGTAACGAAGCGGGAAAGTGTGGCTGCGCGGGCTTCAGCGGGGGTCATGTAATCAGAGGTCCTTGACTACGGCGTGCGCGATACTCATGCCTGATGACGCCATTCTCGGCCATGCCCACAAGCGCCGGAGAGACAGGGACACGTCGGCCTGTCGGAAGATCACGAATGTGTCCTCGTCTCCAGTGCATCCTGGGTGACGCTCGATCTCCGACACCAATGTCTTGTTTGCCAGTTGGAAGTGCTGGCTTACATAATGTGATTATGCGATGTTCATAAAGAGGAGGTTTACCTTGCTTGATCCGTTTTTGATTGAGCTTCACAGGAGCAGGTTCGACAAGGGAAGTCGTGCTCTTGGGTTCAATGCCCGCAATCGACCCGATGAAAATATCCACTGCCCGGTAGATGTGCATCCAAGCTTGATCTTTGTCTGCTGGATCTGACCATGCCTCAGCAATAGTCGCACGGAGGACTCGATTATCCGAGAAGAACGCGGCCCTATCCTCCGGCCTATCAATGGGGTTCTTCGGAATCCTGATAACAGGGAATCCACCGACGACATGCCATCCCTGATGTTTAGTGTACCAAAACGACCCAATTGCGATGATGGTTTCATCGCCGTCCGGCGTTTGGAAA
>VXJC01000022.1:0-11266 GCA_009193075.1 Mychonastes homosphaera | reverse complement strand
GGACTGGTGACGAACATCGTCGTCTTTTGACCGGCCTTGTAGCACTTGAGCGGCAGGACGGCCTGATAGTCGCCCGCAGACATTTTGCGCACCTTGTCGCGCTTCGCCCGCATACTGGTTTCATCGATCCCGCCGCTGACCTTATCGACCAGAAAGTAGGACGGATCACCAAACCCGCTGTCAGGTTCAACCCCATCGTCAGGTCCCAGCATCAGCAGAGTTGCGTCGCCATCCTGGCCGAAATCCTCGGATGGCGCTTGCAGGACGAGGCGATACCGCTTGCCGTGCTGATAGACGTAGTTGAGGACGGCACCTTCGAACGAACCATCGAGCGCCGTCACCGTTGCCGCCCTGCGCGCCGCTGCCGTCGCTGCCTCGTGACTCCTGTAAGTCTTGACGTTCGGCGCCGGGATAGGGTTCTCGGCGGTGACAGGCACTGGCACACGCCTGGCGTCTTCCTGCGCAGCCGGATCGATCTCCTGTGCCGGAACATAGGCGACTTCAGGTAGCGGCACGTCCTGCCCGCCAGTGCATGCAGCCAGCAGGCAGCTAGTCAGGAGGAGAACTGATTTCCGCATGGCTGATCCCGTGCATATCCAGGCCGCATTGTAGTCTAAATAGAATTACTAAATGGTCGTATCGAAGCTGAAGTCGGAGACGAATATACCCAGTGGGTTGTGCATCGAGATCTCGGGCGACAGGTTGCGCACCCGTTCGGTCATGACTTCGCCGCCGTGGGCTTCGGTCCTGGACGACGATCCGGGAGCCTCGATCCTTTCCGACCATGTTACCGCGATCAGCAGCTTGTCGCCGTTCATGGCCTGTCCTGGCCGCAGCGTCGGGATGATCTGGCTCAACAGAACAATGCGCTTCTGCCTGCGCTGAGCCATCCTGTCGAACGGCCTGGCCTCTAGCCATTCGCGCACCTTGACCACTGCCATGTCCTTGATGAAGTAGTTTCCTTCCTCGATCTCGGCCAAAGTGAAGTCGACCGGATCAGTCAGGTTCCGCATCCGGCGGACGAACTGTGCCGCCGTCGCGCGAGCCGCCATCTGAAATTCGCTTTCCGTCAGGCCGTCAGCCGCAACCGTCCTGATGATGGAGAAGTCTGGGCCCAGGATCGCGCCAAAGTTCTGCGGCGGCCGGGATAGGGCCGCTACATGGTTGGATCTTTCCCATAGGCCATAGCCGAAGCCAGCAACGCCAAACAAAAACGAGCGTCGCGCACTAACCCGATACTGCTTGGCAAGTGCCGCCGGAACAGAGATCACAGGTTCGGGACGAACAAGCCGGGTGCGGCTTCCCAGCAGGCCCAGTATTTTCTTCATCTCACATTTCCTTATACCAGCTGGGGTCCATCTTGCCCTGTGTTTCGAGAACTTCTGATGCCCTACCGCGTGTCATACCGGAAATGTCGACGCCTCTTTGTTTGGCAGCGTGCTTTTGTTTTTCGGTCGGCTCCAAGTCCCACTTGCCGCCGCGATGCTTGCCGCTTGTCGCGCCGGTCCGGTCGGTGTTGGCAGTCGGAGGATCTGGCCGAGGTGGTGTTGGTTTGCCTTGAGCCTTGGCGGCAACGGTGCGGGCGGCGTGGCCGACTTCTTGGCCGATCTTTTGCGCTGTCTGAGTTGCGTACGCCTTCTTCGAGAAACTCTCAGCGACGTGCCCAGCTGCATGAAGGCTTTGAGCAATAGCACCGGCCCCCGTAGCCCAGGAAAGCGTATTGCGGGCCGCCGCCGTCATGGCCTCGCCGCCGATCCGCGTCGAGCCGGTTACAATCCCTTGAGCGAACGACCGCGACTGCCAACCCATAACGCCAATGAAGGCGTAGACGAGGAAAGCTGGGATAATGTCACCAATGGCCGGATCATCCGGGATCACCATGAACTTGAAAATAATTGAGCCGAAGCCGGCGACCATGGCAATGAAAGCCAACCACACAGCACCCTGGATTACGCCGCTGATAGCACTTTCCGTCAGAAAGGCAGTCGCCCTGAGCTGCGACATGGGCAGAAAGATAAAGGCGAACAGGCCGTGTTTTTTGAACGTTAGGGCGGCAATGATCAGCGCCAGCGTCAGGACTGCAAAACAAATCCAGATGCCTATGATGATCAATTCAAGCAGGAGCTGGTCACCAAATGTAATGATGCAGGAAGTCCAGCTATCGCACATCGCGTTTTTAGCATCCATGATCCTGTTGGCTTCGTTGTTCCCAAGCGTGAAGATGCCTGACGGTGACATGATTTCTTCAGGCGGGGCCGTGGCGCCACTGATCTTCAAGCCGATTTCCAGTGCCATGGTGCCTAAGCCGTCAATGATCAACTTCCAGACACTCGCCAGATAAACGAAGATGCCGAGCCGTATGAACGCGCCGCCGATCATCGCCACTGGGCTCTTACCGTCCAACCATTCGATCACCGCCAGGACTGCAGCCCAGGCGCACATGGTTCCGAACCACAGCCATACCATGTTTGTCAGGTACGGAAACGCGGCGTTGAGCAGGTTTTGAATCGTCATATATGCACGGTCGATGACGGCGAACGAGGCGCCCATCTCTAATCCTTAACCGGAAACGGAAGGGTGTTGAGTCTGGAGCAGTCGGTACATGGTTCCGACTTGCGATAAAGCTTGTCCCGTTTCGCCAAAGCCGCAGTGGTCTCTTCCCGTTCGCGCTTCTCCTGCTCCACTAGGGCTTCAGCCGCCAAATCGCGCGAAGGTGGAGGTGGAAGGTCGGCACAGCCGAAGTTAAGACCAACGGCGAGAATGATTTCGCAGAGCATGGTGACCTTCCCCTTTATTGGAACAGCTTGAATGGTTGCGGAGCTTCTGACGCTCTAATCCTGTAAAGATGGTCGCGCCGTTGCAGGCCCATGCGCTCGCTCGCCCGGTTTTCTTCCTCTGCCAACAACTGCGCATGGTCGAAAACAATCTGAGTGCTGTTGCGCGAGGCTGCGGCACCCTCCCTGGCCCGATCCATCTGTGTCTGCGCCTGCTGCGCGCTCGTCTGCCCTTGCGCCGACTGACTCAACGCCATGGCATCATCGGCCATCTTCGCGTAATGTTTTTCAGCTGCTGCATTCCTCGCCGCCGTTTCCAGGGCATTGCGGCGCGCAGCGTCAGTATTCATCCTGAGCTTCTGGTGGTAGATCAGTGACTCATGGGCCGTCATGTCGGCAGAAGCGCCCTCCTGGTAGCGCTCTCCAAGATCCCTATCCCTGTTGAGCCTGACGGTATCGCCCACGCCGTTGCTGATGCTGCCTGACGATCCGGCCGCGTTGCTGCCGATCCCGGCAGTCATACGCCGTTGTTCGCTCAGCTGGCCGGTTTGAAGATCGACCTCTTCGGTATGGCACAGGGTCTGCGCGAGAAGCTGGATCTGCTGGGCTACCTGCAAGCCTGCCGTTGCCCGGCCGGTAATACTCGAAATCACACCGAAGGCGGCCGCCGCAGTGCTCGCGGCATTCGCCAGGGTGGCGTCACACAAGCTGCCCGATGAGCCGCCGCTTCCGCCTGCTGCCAGTTGAGCCTGCATCCCGGACGTTTCAGCCCCTGCGCTTCCCGCGAGGAAGGTGCTGGCGAGAAGAGCCGCAATGAATGGCAGGTGTTTCATAGGTCCTCGATTCCCCCGTTTTGCATGGTGTAGTCTTCGAACCTCGTCAGGATCAGCTGCAGCACTCCCTTCATCAGGACCGCGACCAGGACGACGACAGCCAGACCGACCAACACGCCGCCGATCGGCGGCAGCAGGTTGGGAGCTATCGCGCCCAAGCCGCGCATAATCAGGGGCACCAGCCATAGAGCCGTCGCCGTCACGGCGAGCCCGCCGGCGATCAAGCCCACGAAGGTTATGGCCGAGCGCGCGGCGATGTATTCGGATCCCTTCATTCCGCAGCCTCCAGGCTCTCGACCGGCGTGTGGAAGGAGCGCCGTGCCGGCGACCCCGCGAGCTTGTCGGCTAAGAAGTTGTCCATGAAGTCGCCGGAGAGCTGCTGGACGCGGCGAGCGTCGGCAACAGCACCGCTGCTGGTCGCGCAGCACATCCAGTAGCTTTCCGGAGCCGTCTCGCGCTCCATGTCGAGATGCAGCACCCGCGAACCTTCGCTTTGGACCAGCAGGCACCAGCGAGCCTCGTCCCTCCGGAATTCCTTGGTCATCGGCCCGATCTGGTCGGCATCGACGCCACAGGCGACATAGGCCGCGGCAACGCCGTCATCCTTGATGGCGAGATCGGGGAAGAAGATGCGGAACGAGCAGGCGTTGAGGACGATCCTGGCGAGATCACTGTCGGCGAGGTCTTTCGCGCTCTGCGTCGAAAACACCACCCGCGCGTTCTCGCGCCGGAAGGTCCGCATACCGATCTTGAGAAGGTCCAGAAACGGCCCCGCCATAGCCATCCATGCCTCGTCAATGACGATCAGCATGGGCCGATCCGCCCGACACAGGCGCATCATCTGACGCCACAGGACCGCCATCAGCGGCCCCGCGGCGTCCTGGTCCTCCAGGAGCTCGTCAAGCTCGACCGTGATCCAGTCGGCATCATAGGAGCGATTGTCGACCGCATCGAACAGGTAGCCGAGCGAGCCGTCGCGGGTATAGGGATGCAGTGCCGCCTTCAGCCCTTCGTGACCCAGGGCGTTCACGAACGCCGACATGGTCAGATCGTCAGGCTCGAAGGACGCGCCGAGATAGTCGAGCGTGTTCTTGATCGCCTCATCCACTTTGGGATCAGCGGCAAGCTTCGGCCTGCGCAGCTTGACCAGCCCGAGCAACCACTTCTGGGCCCATCGCCGTTCCGACGGTCGCCCGATCCAGCGCAGAGGCTGCCAACCCTCGCCGTTGGCGACCGGATCTATCATGACGCCCTCGGCACAGAGCGTCGAAACCAGAGCTGATCGGCCCTTGTCGATGCGGAACACACGGCCACCCGGATACTTCAGCATGCCGAAAGACATCGCGTTTGCCAGCGCCGACTTGCCTGATCCGGACGGTCCGGTCAGGAGACCATGACTTGCAAGCCCCCTGGTCGACGGCGAGATCGTGACGTGCAGGCGGGTGGTACCCTGAGTCGTGCCGATAACGAGCGGCGGACCTTCCAGGAGATCGTCATAGCGCGTCCCGCCCCAGGCCCGCGCCAGGGGTGCCAGCGCGGCGGCCGAGAGTGTGTTGACGTAGGGACGGATATAGTCATGCTCCGATGCGCCGGGAATCGTGCCCAGGAAGCTCTCAAGGCCGTTGAGCCACTGGATCTGAACCACGAGCCCCGCTTCGTCGCGCACCATGTCCGCGATCTGCTTGGCCTGATCCATCGCCGTCCCGGGATCCTGGTGATAGACCAGGAAGGTTGTTGTCGACTGGCAGCGCAAGGTTTGGCTTCGCGCGAGATCGGTAAGCCACGCCTCGACTTCCTCTTCGATCATCTCGGTGTCGCGGTTCGGCCGTACCGGCAGGTCCTTATACATTTCGCGCATCATCTGCCGCACCATGCCCTCACGGGTTACCGTGGTCTTGATGCGAAGGCGTTCCATGTCCTTCACGGTTTCGTGCCGGGCCTGCACCGCGATCCGGGTTACGCGCCGGTAGGTTATCGCCAGTTCGGCGATCGCCTTGCAGGTGGCTGTTCCGTCGAGCATTCCGGCATCGACGGCACGCGGATACGAATGGACCGAAACAGCGACTACGTAATGCAGTTCGTCACCGGCTCCCATGGTCAGGGCGCCGTTGCCGTTGATCGGCATATCGACAAGCTGCGGTGCGATCCAGTCCTGCCAGTTGCCCATGCGGACGTGCTGCCGGTTCATGCTTACGGTGTCGTGCAGATACGTGGCGAGATCGTCGCCACTCAGGATTTTAGCTCCTAGGAAGCCCAATGAGCGTTCAAGCGAGCGCATGCGGTCGATATAGGACGTTAGCGCCGGCCCCATGTGCTTCTGACGCTCGCCGGGATGCGGCAGCAGTGCCCAGCGCGCAATCCTGTCCAGCCATCCGGGAGGCTTGCGCCACTGCACCGAAAGGTAATGTCTGGAGGCGAAATGCTCGATCGTCCCGCTGTAGACCTTTGCTCGCTCGGCCTCGAAACGACGCGCCGCCCGGTTGGACGGGAGGGCCAGCGGGAACGGCTTTTCCCGCTCGTGGAATTCATCGATCCATACGACATGGCCGCCGCCAAGCTGGCGCAGAGCTCCATGAAAATTGAGGGCGTGACGCATACGTTCGGCTTCGGATCGCGCCGCCATGTCGGGAGGATAGAGCCGCATCGTGGTCAGCCAGGAACGATTTTGACACTCCACCGTGCGCCACTCATCGTCCCATGAAATGCCATTGGCCCAGGGCAGTTCATCCCAGAAGTACCAATCCCAATCGCCCCCCGCCAGGATATCCTTGAGAGCTCTTTTCATGTCCCGCCTTCAGGAGTGCAGGTAGTAGGCCCTGCGAAGGGCGCGCCAGATTGCCGTCGCCATGATTTCGGGAAAGAATGGATGATGCCGGGTCAGGATGTAGCCGCCGAGATAGATCAGCGTTGCGACGATGAAGACCGAAACCAGCCCGGGGAAAACAGGGACTGGTTCAAGCCACAGCTCCAGCGAAGCACTGCCGACGACCCAGAGCGCCAGGACCACCCAGACCGAGAAGCGCACAGCACCCCACTTGTACGGGTGCATGCCCGCACCCCGGATGGTGATGCGGGGGTCGTGCATCAGGCAAACCAGCCCTTGACCCAGGGCCACCACAGCGTACCCGCCGCGATGAAGCCGCCGATCAGCAGCGTCATCACCGCCTTGCCGATACCCTGCTGAACCGATCCAGCCGTCCCGCCGATTAGCGCCGCCAGGAACACCAAGCCGACCACAATAGGGCCGATGTAGCGACGGATGAAGTTGAAGATCGCGTCCCCAACCTGGACGATGTACTGGCCACCAGGAATTTCGCCGCCGATCTGCGCATGCGCTGCACCGGCAAAGAGGCCGACCACCGCGAAGGTTATCAGCCACACCCTGACCTGCTCTTTGTGCTGCATCTGTTAGGCTCCTGTAAGAGATTTGGACCGAAATATAGTCTAAATCGATACTACTGGAGGCTGTTCAGACCGTACTATAGTCCCAATAGGATCGCCGCACACCGTCTTGAAAGTATAGTGGTCGCCCGTATGACCAACAGGCTCGTACACGCCTGGAACACAGCGCCTGCCGCTCGGTAGAAGATGGATAGGCACCAGCCGCTGAGCGGCGCGGATCAGCACCGGCCGTTGCGTCCTCACGTCGACTACCACTTCGGCCGCCAGCTGCTCCAGGCGTTCCATACTGCCGTTGAGGTTGTCGGCATGCAGGGTAATCAGCGAGCCGCCGGGAACCGCATTCAGCGCCTTGACCCAATCCCAGACCCCGCCATCGCGGCCTTCACCGATGATGCATCGCATGACGCGCTCGCGCAGAATGTCGTACACCAGCTCCCGATAGGTCCCGCCCAGCGTGGATTTGACGACTTTATTCGGTGCAGCATCGATGTTGACCTCTTCGGAGTCTTCGAGCAACCCGATCCGGTCGTTGATCGCCGTGGGATGGTTGAGAAGGCAGGTCAGCAGTGATGTCTTGCCCGATCCCATGACGCCGAAGATGATGATGTTCTTCTTCTCGATCAGGCACTGAACCAGCGCGTCGGCTATCTCCTGGGTCATAACCCCAGCCTCGACATAGTGCTGAAGCCGGTAGACGACGCGCGGCGGGTTGCGCATGACGATATAGGGACCGCCGACCGCACGCGGCGGCAGGACTCCGTGAAACCGCTGGCCGGAATGGAGCTTGCCATCGACGCAGTACCGCGCCGTGCCGTCTGCCGCCGTGCCTATCAGCGAACCGGCATAGCCGATAATGACGTACCGACCTTCCGGCGACAGGCTGGTTGCAAGCCTGACTGTTCGGTCCGCGTACTGGGCGAAGCATGACCCGTCGCTGTTCAGGAACAGGTCCTCGACCCTGGGGTCATTCATGCAGGCCAGGATTTCGCTGCCCAGCGACTTTTCCAGCAGCCGTGCCACTTCCGCGCGGGTTTCGACACTAAGAGCCATCAGCAAGCATCCCCGCGACCTTCTCGATCAGGGCCCTCCGATCCGCCCATGTCCTGGGTCGCGCATCGTCGCTCATGAAGGGCAACTGAACTTCCGTTCCGACCGTGGCGCGGATCGACCGGACATGAACCTCGACCGCTTCCAGGCGCTTCACCAGCATGTCGATCAGATCGCCGTCAGAGGCCCGCCCGCGAGCTTCCGCGATCAGTTCCCCGAGAATGTCCGACCGGCCAGCCGAGCGCCGCTTTGCCTCTTGATCCAGCCATTCCAGGTCGTCCGGCCAGAAACTGGCTGATACCTCTTTCCGCTTCCCTTCTCGCATGATCGCTCCCTAGACAACTTCGAAACCATCCACGACGACCGGTTTTGCCGCCGCACTTTTCCCGACACCTTCCGCCTGCCTGGCCGGTGCCGGTTGTTCCTCGACAGCAGCCGCGAACTCCAGCTCTGGCTCCTGCTCAAGCAGCGTTTCGTCCATGGCCCCTGGCAACGTAACTTCTCCGGCTTCCAAGTCGCGCTTAGGCGGCTCGACTTCCTGTGCCTCCTCGGTGTCCTGCTGCAAACTCCTGGGCAAAGGCATGGGTCCGATCGGTTCCGGGTAGACCTTCGTTCGCCGTCCCGGAGTGACCTCCCGCCGTTCATGCTGCCAGTCGAAGAACTTGCCGCCCAGGCCGGCTGGCCCTGGCTCAACCGGCGCCGCGGGCGCGGCCGGCGCTTCAACTGGCTGCTCTGGCTCCGGTGGTGCTTTCGGGTGCTGGATGCCTGCCCACGGATTACGCGGCACAGTTTCAGGAGGTCGATCTATGTACCTCCCCTCGGCCCGCGTCGGCAGCATTTCGACGATCGGGTTGGGCTCTAGCGCCTTCGGCTTGGGATCGCACAGGTCGAGCCAGTGCGACCAGCTCGGCCGCTTGACCTGGCTCGGCTTGGCAAAGCCCGTCAGGATAACTTTATCGATCGGCATCGAAATGATCTCGTCCACCCGCATCAGCGGGCGCTCCACGACCGAATTCGATACGCTTATGCCGTTGCGCTCGCCCATGCCGCCGAAGGTATCGCTTTGGCTTTCCCGGACCTGACGGACGATAGGCAGCATCTTAGAAAGCCGCTCGGCTTCGCGGAAGTAGTCAGGACGCAGGGAAACCAGCCGCGACTGCGAAAGCGTCAAGGAGTTCTCACCGTAAATATCGGCAAGGACACCATCGGACTGTGCCCCGATCATGGCGCGGCACCCGTAACCGCGCATATCCGCGAAAGCTCCGTCGATCGCCTCGATCCTGCCGAACCTGTTGTATTCATCGAGCGCGAACAGAAGGTGATGCTGCTTGCTGCGATCATCGATCGCGAACAGGTGCGACATCATCTTGCTGAGGATCTGGCTCACCATGATCCGAGCCAGCGGCGCCAGACGGTCGCCATCGTTCGGCGGCAGTGTCAGGAACAAGGCCCCGGGATGCTTGCCGCAGACCATATCCGAGATGCGGAACTCGCTCTCGCTGGTGACTTCCGAGATCACCGGATTGTTGAAGGGCTCCAAGTAGGCATCAATGGTTGCCAGGACCGAACCGACATACTTTTCGTTATCATTCTCGTAAATCCTTCTGGCTGCGCTGGCGATGTAGTGCCGCGTCCAGGGATCGGGATGCTGCTGCGCCTGCATCCTGGCGGACGCCGCTTCGCGTTCGTCATGCAGCCGGATCAGGCCCCCGAAGTTCTTGTCGCTGTCACGCTCGAAGTTCAGCAGGTACAGGATCATGCCCGAGACCAGGGCAATGCTGCTCTGGTCCCAGATCGGCTCCTTGACGTTGATCTTCCCGCCGTGGGGCAGCATGTGAGCGATGTTCTGGCAGTCGGTGACCGCGTTGTCGCCGAGCCGGATTTCCGAGAACGGGTTGAACCGGATCGATGAACGCTCCGTTGGGGCAAAGCGCAGGTTATGCCGCCACTTGCGCGATCCCTGGAGCAGCAGATAAAGCTCTCCCTTCCGATCATGGATCACCGCGGCACCCTTCCAGGTCCTCGCCAGCGTCGGCACGAAAAACGACATGGTCTTTCCAGTGCCGCTGGACCCGATGATGCGAAGGTGTTTCAAGGTCCGGTCGATCAGCAGTGTGCCGTCTACCGGGTCCTCTCCTACGACGATTCCACCCGGATCGTTCACGGCCTGGAACTCCGGAGATCGTACCAGTGCCGCTTAACCGGAGGCCGCAGGCCGTACTCGGCGCGATCCTGGGCCGTCGCCCAGTGGTTCTCCCGCGCAACCTTCTTCCGCAGGCCTAGGCCGACCAGGATCCGTCGGCCCAGCGCCGCGAAGGACAGGCGCACCAGGACGATGAACAGGACCAGACCGAGGGCAGCGCCGCCGGCGAGAAATGCCGCCGCTGTCGGGTTATCGACCGCCCAGTTGAACCATGCCGTTCCATCGATCATCCGATCCCCCATTTTGCGAAGCGTCCACCATGACGCTCCTGTTTCGGCTGCTGCGGATGTGCTTCCGGTTCTGGCTGAGTCTCCTGCTGGCGATCCTGCTGCCCCTTCTTTTCGACGCCGCTGTCAAAGTCGGCATCGGGCACTGAAAGCCTCTCCTGGCTCATGCGATAGCCGAGATGCCGGGTGGCAACCTCTGCCGCTCGCGTCCGAATACCGTGGCTCAGATACGCCTTGTTCAGCACCAGGTCCCGGTCACCGACCCGCCCGCGCAGGATCACGTGAGCGTGCCGGTGGTCCGTATCGGTGTGGATTGCGCCTACCCAATCCAGCGCTTCGCCCATCTTCCGCTCGTCATCGGTCAGCACATCGCGCTCGACGGCTACCATGGTTTCGCGCACAAGCCCAGGAAATCTTTCATATCGTTTCCCCGCTCGGGTGAAAGGATCAGCTTCCAGTACCGGCGATCTGTTCCCCACTCCCTCACCGCAAACTGAGCGTCGATGCGTTCATGCCTGGCGTTGAATGCTGGGGCCGGCTCGATCCTTTCAGCCTTGGATTTGCTATCGCTGCGGGTGTTGTAGGCAACCTGCCGCTTGAGCGCGGCCGCATATGACTTGTCGGCTTTGGGACCAGCGCCGTAGCGTTCCCGGTACTTGATCTTGACCGTCACCCGCTGATGCCATCGAGGTGTCGGCTTCAGCATCTCCCCTCGAACGGTCTGCCCCCTGGTCGAGATCGACAGCGCTATAGGATGCGCCGCCCTGGGTTTCGGGTCAG
>VXJC01000021.1:0-15698 GCA_009193075.1 Mychonastes homosphaera | reverse complement strand
TGGTCCGTCTTTACGGCGGGCCTCACCGCGCGGTTCACGCACGCAGCCAGCGTGCTTGACCTGGTGAGCAGCGGACAGGACTGCTGGCCGGAGGGAGCGGAGCGGCTGAGGCGCTGGGAAATGGCCAACCCGGTTCCGAAACACCACCTCGGCTCGGAGTCGGCGAAAAATTCCTCGCCCAACAGCAACAACAACACCAACAACTCCTCCGTGCGCAACACGAGCAGCAGCAGCAACACCAGCAACCGTTGGCTAAGCAAGAAAAAGTACGATGGAGCGTCCGGTGCAAAGGCCCGCAACGGGAAGAGCGGCGTCTCAGCGGGTGCGTCTTCTCCCGCTGCGACAGCTGAGGCCGATTTGCGCGAGGCCGGAAAGAAGTGCTACAACTGCGGTCAACTTGGGCACCTGGCGTGGAGGTGTCCCGACAAGGACAAGCCGCAAAGGAAACCGCGCCACGAGTGAGGGCGACGGCACCCCTGATGTCGTATCGAGTCTGATTTTCCGAGGACGGTCGTACGAGAAGCAGTGCGATTTTCTCTTGGACAATGGCGCGGAGACGTGTGTGGTCTCGCTGAGCAAGCTGCAAAAGCTCGGCATGACGCACAAAATCGTCAACTCAGACGACCCCCGCGTGATGTGTACGGCGAGTGGTGAAGAGTCGCCGATTCGCGGGACGGTAACACTCTCGTACTCGTTGGGTGGATTCTTCGAACGGCGCAAGTTCACGGTCGTCAACAAATGCACGCACGACTTTGTTCTTGGCATGCCGTTCTTCTTGGAGCACGGACCAAGCGTCGACTACAACAACCGGACCATGACGGTCGGTCTGTTCAACCAGAAAGAGTGTCAGCCGGAATATTACACTATTCCCGCTGTGGACACGGACGTGGTCCCGGGTTCGGACACGGCAATCAAGTTTATGCGCCTGGGCGAGGCGCGTAGGCTCTGCAGGAAAAACATGGCGGCAGTGCTGCTGGTGCATGTTCGTCCTGCTCTTCGTGCGGGTAGGGACCTTACGGATGATGAAGAGGGAAAAGACGGCCCCAAATCTTCCACAGCACGCGGATTGCAGCAACGCGCGGACACCTTGGTCGACGGTCCCGCGCGTGTGCATTTGGCTTCTTTGGCTGCATCCCCTGCGGAAAGTGCGCGCCAACCAATGGCCGCAGCGGCAAGTTCTGGCTCTGCGATGGAGTCGGGACACCCCTCGCCGATACGCTCGTCGGACACTACGAGTGACGAGGGTTGGGCACGTCAGGTTGAGAGTTTGGTCAGTGAATATCCCACAGTCTTCAGGGCGCCGGACGGAGTAATTAACCGGCCAGGCTACGAGCACAAAATCGAGCTCGTGGAGAACTCCACTCCCCCGAAAAAGAACGCCTACCGCATGACGCCGCGCATGCTGGCAGAGCTGCGAAAGCAGCTAACGGACCTCTTGGAGCGCGGGCACATTCGGCCTTCCAACTCGCCGTATGGTGCTCCCGTTATCTTTGTGGCCAAGAAGGACACCGATGAGTTGCGCATGTGCATCGACTACCGCGCACTCAACAACATTACGGTCAAGGACGCTTATCCAATTCCGCGGATTGACCAACTCGTAGACATTTTGCACGGCAGCGCCTGCTGGTCCAAGATGGACATGGCGTCGGCCTACAACCAGTTCCCCGTGCACAAGGATTCGATTGCGCTTACAGGTTTCGTGACGCGCTACGGGACCTTCGAGTGCACGGTGATGCCGTTCGGGCTGTGCAACGCCCCAGCTACTTGCATGCGCTACATGCAGCACGTACTTCGAGACATGCTGGACATGAGCGTGGTGGTGTATTTAGACGATGTTTTGGTCTATTCGCCATCACGTGAGCAACATCTCATCGACCTGCGTAACGTCATGGACCGGCTTCAGGCGGCGGACTTGCGCCTAAAACGCAAAAAGTGTTTTTTCGGAGTCGACCGAGTAGAGTACCTCGGCTTCATCATCACCAAAGAGGGGGTGTCGATGGACCCGGCCAAGGTCAAGTCGATTGTCGGCTGGCCGGCGCCGAAGAGCGTGACAGACGTACGGAGCTTTCTGGGCATGGTGGGGTACTACCGCAAGTTCTTGATGAGCTTTGCGGATATCTCGGCTCCTCTCGTCGAGCTGACCAAAAAGGGAGTCCCTTGGGGGTGGAACGACGCCCGGCACTTTGCCTTTCAAGCTCTGAAGGAGATGCTCGTGACCGCTCCGACGCTGCTGATTCCGGACACTTCCCCGGGACAGTCGTTCGTCATCCACACGGACGCGTCGGACTTTGCGGTCGGTGCTGTTTTGCTGCAGGACCAGGGTCAGGGACTTCAACCGTGCGGCTACTACAGCAAAAAGATGAACTCCGCGGAGCGCAACTACTCCGTAGGCGACAAGGAGATGCTGGCGATGAAGCTGGCGCTCAACGAGTACCGCATCTACGTGGAGGGTGTGCCGACTGTGCTGTGCACGGACCACCGCAACAACGTGGACTTGTTGACGCGGCCGGCGGACAAAATCACGTCGCGCCGGGTAGCTCGGTGGGTCGAGTACATGCAACAGTTTGGACGTAACCTCAAGCTCGCTTTCATTAAGGGGGAGGAGAACCAAGCGGACGCGCTCTCCCGGCGGGCAGACTACTACGATGAAGGAGAGGAGGACGAAGACGCGAGTGCCGAGAACGGGGAGAAGAAAACAACGCTTCAGCCGCCCCTTCTACTGCTGGCGAGCCCGACGAATTTACGCGAGCAACTGTTGGACCCGGAGGACCGGACCCAGCTGATGACTGCGATTCGCTGCAACGTCATCCAGGTTTCTCCTGGGTTACTTGAGCGCGAGATTCGTCAAGCTTACGCCCGCGATGGCAGCTACAGTGGCATGGGACAAGCGGCCCGAAACTTTCGGACGGAACACGACTTGCAGTTCATTCGCGGCTTTTGGTACAAGGGCTCTCGCATGGCGGTGCCCGATGACCTGAGCCTGCGCAAGCGTATCTTCCGGCTGTGTCACAACGCGCAGTCGCACATCGGCGAGAACAAGTTGCTTGCAGCGCTTGTGCTGCGGTTTTGGTGGCCGGGGATGATTCGCGATGCACGTTCGTACGTCAAGGAGTGCGCAGTGTGCGCGCGCGCCAAGACTTCGACACAAAAGAAGTTTGGTAGGTTGCACTCGATTCCCATTCCCGCGGCTAGCTTTCAGGGCATCTCCATGGACTTGATGCACCTGCCCAAGACCGTGGAGGGGGATTTCGACACGCTCCTGGTCGTCGTGTGCCGGCGGAGCAAGTACGTGATTGCTGTTCCGACCACGGTGCGGGCAACGACCGCGACGATTATTGGGCTTTTGGAAGAGCACGTCTTCGAGGAATTTGGTGCTCCGGACTCCATCATCTGCGACAACGACATTCGGTTTACGTCTGATGAGTTTGCGCGTTTTGCGTCGCAGTACGACATCGACGTTCGTTTCTCTACGACGTACCACCCGCAAACGGACGGCCAGACGGAACGCGCCAACCTCACGATTGCCAACATGCTCCGGACGCGTCTTCGCAACCGCGCGGAGTTGTGGGTCGAGTACTTGGACTCGGTCGTGGAGGATTACAACAACTCGGTGCACGCGTCGACCAAGCTGTCGCCCCACTTTGCGGTCTACAAGCGTCACCCCAAGCAACCAATTGACGTGGAAGTGCCGCGAGCGTATCCGGTGGCTACACCGTTGGACGTGCGCAACGCAGAGACGACACTCGAGCGCAATGTGGCCCACGCGGTGCAACAACAGGCGAAATACTACGACAAACACCGGCGGGACGTTTCGTACGCGGTGAACGACAAGGTGTACGTGGACGCGCGGTTCTTACCCAAGCGGACCACCATGACGAAGATGCACCATAGGCGCGAGGGACCTTTTAGGATCTCGCGCGTGGTCGCGGACGGCAAGGCCTACGTGGTGAGCGTGCCCAACGGGTACGACAGCATGCAATATGTGACGCTATCCGTCGACAAGCTGTCTCCGTACCAACCCAGCTCCCGGTGGGGCACGGATAGGGGTAGGACCGTGGTGGAGGACAACCCGGAGCCGGTGCTCATTTTGGGTCACTCGCAACGACAGCACGAGCAGCCGCGTTACTTGGTGCGCTACCGGGGTCACCACGCGGGACTGGACGAGTTCGTCCCAGCGCGCTACTTGCCGAAGGGCTTAGTACATGCGTATTTGCGCAGCAACAAAAAGGTCGTGCTGGACCCGGTCTGATGCGTTTCTTGTTCTACGGAGGAGCTACTCTTTCACGCAGACCCGGAATTTTCCATGCACGATCCCTGCTTTTGGAGTTTCATGTTTCAATGTTCCCATGCACTACGGCTACACGCGGTCGCGCGAGTGGTTCGAGGTCTTCCACCCCGGAGAGGAGGTTGCCTTTTAAGGGGGGAAGGGTGCAAGGAAACGACCCTTGCCAGCTGAGAAGCCATGTGGGCAATCAGTTGGGTGGCACGTCAGGTGGATGGACCAAGTGGCCGGGGGGGTGCCAGGTGGAGGGATGCCAGGTGGGACCCCTCCGGGTGGTGCTACAGCCGAGGGTAATTATATTAACATGTCGGCTATGCCGGCTATAGCAATTAGTTAGCCGAGTTGAGCCGATGGTACCAAGGGGGTATATACCATTGGGCTCACGGCTTCTAGGAAGGGGGACGATCATTTTCCGATACAAGTGTAACCCGAGCACACACCGCTAATCGGAGAGACTCCGGGTGGGACACCCTGAGAGAGAGAGTCTAAGAGTAACTACTCCGAGTCGTCGAGGACTCGGAGAGAGGAGAGCTGCCGAGTGATTCGACAGTCGTGTTGGCTGGTCATTACAAAGCATAGTGACGCCACAGGAATAGAGCCAAGGCAGGGCGATTCCTGGCAAAACCCTGAAAAACCCTAAACCCTAAACCCTAAACCCTAAACCCTAAAACCTAAACCCTAAACCCTGAAACCCTAAACCCTAAACCCTATACCTCCAGCCAGCCACACGAACGCCGTAAGAGTTCCTGTTTTTGACTTCGACGATTTCGAATGGGCCTTCCCTTCGATTGGCGAACTTGGTCATCTCGTAGCCTGGAAGGTATTGCGAGTCGACGTAGACCTTGTCGCCAACGTCGTAGACGGTGTCTCGTCTGTGTTTATCGTACTGCTTGGCTTGTTGCGCCGAGGCGCGCTGGAGGTTGTGGGTCACCTCGCGCTCGATTTCTCGCTTTGGACGTCCGGGGTGTCCTCCTCGGGGATACCCGCTCGGGACGGCCAGGTCGATGTGCTGCTGAGGGTGACGGCCGTAGAGCACAAGGTGCGGGGAGTGCCCTGTCGAAGCGTTGACCGACTCGTTGTACGCCCGCACTGCCTTGCTGAGCTTCCAGTACCACCGATACTTGTTTTGGACGATCGCGCGCAGGAGGTCGCTAATGGTACGGTTGGCGCGTTCCGTTTGCCCGTTGGTCTGCGCGTGGTAGGGCGTGCTCGGCCGTAGGTCGATGCCCTCCGCGCTGCAATAGCTCCTAAATTCGGCACTGGTGAACTGGGGCCCGTTGTCGCAGATGATGGCCTCTGGCTTGCCAAGGACTGGAAAGACGTTGAGCTCGAGCCGCTGCCGGAGCCCAAGGGAGGTGAGTTGATTGGTTGTGGGGATCGCAATCACCCACTTGGAACGCTTGTCGACCACGACGAGGATGGCTGTTTTGCCGTTGGAGGGATTGAGCGGGCCCATCATGTCCATCGTGATGACCTGCCCGTTGCGCGAAGGCACAGCAATGGGAAGCATGCGCCCGTGTGGCTTTTGGGTCGACGTCTTGGCGCGTTGGCACGTAGCACACTCCTTCACGTAAGAGCGTACGTCCTGTTGCCATTTGGGCCACCAGAACCGCATGCCAACTGCGGCCAGCGTCTTGTTCTCGCCGATGTGTGCTTGCTCGTCGTGGCACAGTTGCAGGATCTGCCGTTTGATGTTGTCGTCGTTGGGCACGGCGATCCGACCTTCGTGGCGGTACACTTGTTCTCCGGGCGCGCGGGACACTTGGGCCAGGAAAGGGTTGGTCCTGTGCCGCGAGCGGTGGTAGTCCGGGTCGCGCGGGTAGCCGGCGACGATGTCGCGCTCGAGTGCTCCCGGTTGGTACGTGATCACGTTGCAGCGAATCGCGGCCGTCGGCAGTTGCGCGTCAAGCTGGCGGTAGCCAAAGTGTTTTTCACGCCACTCGGGGTCCGGGCCTTGCTCCTCGAGCGCGCCTGCTTCTTGCAAGTCCGGGCGCCTCGACAAAGCGTCGGCGTGGTTTTCCTCACCCTTGACGTAGGCGAGGGTCAGGTTGGGGCTGAACTGCTGCATGAACTCGATGACGCGCGCGATGCGGCGCGAAGCCACAGCGTCCGGGGGGCGAGTCATGAGGTCGATGTTGTTGCGGTGGTCCGTGCACATCACGGTTGGCAGACCTTCCACGTAGATTTTGTACTCGAGCAGTGCGAGTTTCATCGCGAGCATCTCCTTGTCGCCCACCGAGTAGTTGCGCTGGGCAGGGTCGAGCTTCTTGCTGTAGTAGGCGCAGGGTTGCAAGCCTTTGCCTTGGTCCTGGAGCAAGACGGCGCCGATTGCGTAGTCAGACGCGTCGATGTGGATGACGAAAGAGTTGCCCTCGGACGTGTCCGGGATGATGAGCGTTGGCGCGGTCGTGATCAGCTCCTTCAGAGCGTCGAAGGCCGTTTGTCGGGAGGCGTCCCAAACCCAGCGCACGTCCTTTTTGGTGAGCTCAACGAGAGGGGCACTGACCTCGCCAAAGTTGACCAGGAACTTGCGGTAGTAGCCGATGAGTCCCAGAAAGCTCCTCAGCTCCGTCACGTTCTTCGGTTCCGGCCAGTCCAAAATCGCCTCGACTTTGGACGGGTCCATCGACACGCCGTCCTTGGACACCACGTGCCCGAGGTACGCGACCGAGTCGACGCCGAAGACGCACTTCTTGCGCTTGAGACGGAGGTCCGCTTGAGCGAGCCGATGCAAGACGAGCTCGACATGTCGCGCGTGGTCGTCGTCTGTTTTGGAGAAGATGAGAATGTCGTCCAAGTACACGACTACAAAGTCGTCCAGGTAGTCTGAAAGAACGTTTTGCATGAGGCGCATGCAGGTGGCCGGGGCGTTGCATAGCCCAAAGGGTAGTACCGTGAACTCAAACTGCCCGTATCGCGTTGTAAAGGCAGTCTTCTCGGTGTCCTCGGGAGCGACCGGAATTTGGTTGAACGCGGCCGCGAGGTCGAGCTTGGAGAAACGCGTCGCTCCTTGCAGGACCTCGATGAGTTGATCGATTCGGGGAATGGGGTAGGCGTCCTTTTTGGTGATAGCGTTGAGTCGCCGGTAGTCGACGCACATGCGCAATTCTTCCGTGTCTTTCTTGCCCACGAAAAGAATCGGCGCTGCAAAGGGGGAACTAGAGGGTTTGACGTGGCCCTTGTCCAGCAGCTCCGCGAGCTGCTTCTTTGCTTCTACGAGCATTTTGGGTGTCATGCGGTAGGCGGGTGACTTGGGAGGGGCTGCTCCCTCCTTGAGTTGAATGCGGTGTTCAAAGCCCGGCCGGGGAATCACTCCTCTCGGCTCGGTGAACACGACATCGTATTTGGCCAACGTCGCTGCCAAACGATCGCTTAGCGGGGGCTCACCCTCGCTCTTGCCCGGTGTTTCTTTGCTGGGCGTGTGATCCGTGGGCGCACCCGACTGGGGATCACGTCCTGCGTCTCCTGAGACCACAGAAGCGGCGGCGACGTTGACTTCTGCTGGTAGCGATTGATCGTTCTCGGGGCCATTGGCGTCCTCTAGCTCCTGTTTGGGGCGGACATACACCCAGTACAGCTCGGTCTTGGCGCGCACCTTTGCGCTCCGGAGCTGGCAGCGAAGTAGTTGTATGTCCACGAGCTCGACGTCGGGGCTGTGGGTACTCTGCTTCACAGCCGGAAAGAGCAAGGTTTCTCTGGTGCCTTGCTCCGTGTTGCGCCTGATCCTCATCGTGCGCTGTTTGTAGTCAAACTGGGGGTTGTGCTCCACGAGGAACGGCATGCCCAGGATGACGTCGTGCGAGCTGTTGTTCATGACTGCAAACTCGCGGTACTCGTGGAACGGCTCCTCGTTCCTGCGCGACCCGATGTGGTAGACGAGGCGAATCGTCCCGATGATGGGGTTGCGGCGCCCGAACGCCCCTGCGCAGAACTGCGGAGTCTCCAGTGGTTTTATCTTGTGGAGCCAGTTGAGCCTGCGAACCAAGTCGTGAGAGACCCAGCAGGCTTCACTCCCGCCGTCCTTAAGGAGCTTGACGGAAATGTCGCGGACGCGTCCCTGGAAGACGAGGCTCTTTGCAGTCTCGATGGGCTCTTTGCGCGCCTGGCCTTCACTTGCGCTTGACGGCTTTGGCGGCGCGGTGGGCGCGCATTTTGCCGCTGTCGGCGGGGCAGTCATAGGCGAGGTGCCCGAGCTCACCGCAGCGGTTGCAGTCGACCTTGGAGAGGTCGCGGGGCTCGCGGGGCTCGCGGGGCTCGCGCTTGCCGCTGCCGTTGCCGCCGTTGCCGCCACCATATCTGGCAGAGCGACGAGGAGGACCATCAGCGCTGTCACCGCGAGGGGCCGCATCGCCGCTGTTGCTGGCGGTGGGTTTGGTGGAGTTGGGGGCGGTGGTGTTGGTACTCGTGCGTTTGGGGTAGCGGGTGTTGTCGTAGCGGGTGCTGCCACCCGAGCCGCTGCCCGAGGCGCCACCGCCGACGATGCTCAGCGCACCGGCCGCCTCCGCGTTGCGGAGGATGGCGGCCATGTCGCTGACGCTCTTGACCTCGATGTCCCCGTGGGTGATGAGGATGTTTTTGTGGCTGTCGTTCAGCCCGTTGAGGTACACGAGTTTGGGCCCGTGAACGGCCCAGTCGAAGTCGACGACGCGGAGCGTCTCCATGCGCTTGACAAACTCCTCGTGGTACTGTGAGGACGTCTTGCTGCCCTGGCGGAGGCCATACATGACGCGCCGGCCTGCGGTGAGGCAGTCTGTGTCGCGCATGAACCGCTCTTTGAACGCGCTCTCGAACTCGCCAAACGTGCTGACGTTGCCCTTGGCGGTCGACCACCATGTCGCCGCCGTGCCCTCAAGGCACTGGTCCGTCACATGCTCAAAAGCGACTTGCGGGAGCGCGCCCTTGCGCAGCAGATAGACGTGGTAGCGCGACAGTTGCTCCAGCGCCAGCTGCGTGTCCTCCGGCTTGGTGGAGCCGTCGAACGTCGGCTTCTCGACTTTCGGAACAAAAGGGGTGGGGGCCGCCATGTCGTCGGACGCGGTGGCGTCGTCGGATTGCGCGTCGGTGGTGTTTCCGTCGCCGGACAGCGTGCCAGAGGGAGAGCTGTCGCCGGGCAAAGCGACGGCGGCGACGCGTCGGCGCGCTTCTTCCTCCTCGAGCAGACGGCGGCGCTCGTCGCGCTCAAAAAAACGGCGCTCCCTCTTTGTTTGCTCTCCCGCGTCCAGCTTGCACTCACGCACGACGCACGAAGGTCAGGTTCTTACCTTGAACGCGCGCGAGAGGAAGGGCGGGGGGGGGGGGGGGCACACGCGGAAAGAGAAGAGAGGGGGCGGGGGGGGTGCTGACGGGGCGTCGCTGACAGGGCTGCGCTGACGGGGCGGCGCTGACGGGGCGGCGCCGCTAGCTTCTTCCTTTACTCTCCTTTCCACCACTGCGCGTCCTCCTCTTGGCTACGCGAGCGACCGCGTGTGACGTGGGCGCGGTGCGACCTCGCCAGTGTGCCGGGGGAGAGGGGGAGGGGGGCCGCGGGTGGAGAAAGGGGAGCGAAGAAGAAAAGAAAAAAACTTTTCGTGTTGGCTCTTTTGTTCGCTCGCGTCGCAAGCTCTCTCGCCCGCGCGCAGCGAAAAAAAAAATTCCACGCGTTGGGACTGTCCGTCAGTCCTATCCGTCGGAACCAGATGCAAGGAACAGCGCCCTCGTGGCCTGTCCGCGCGGGTCCAGGATCGGGGTCTGGCTCGGGGCACTGGGGGCCACTGCTCCCAGGGGTCCGAGTCAGCAGGGAACACTTCTCCGTCCGCGGGGGAAGTGAGACCGAGTCTGTGGTATGTACGTGAGGTGGTGTTACACGTGTATGGGTGTGGTTGTTCTGTTGTGTGGGGCTCTCTGCTAGGGGGTGGTGTATTAGCAGGAGAAAGAGGAGGGCCTCTGGGGGAGAGGGCCTCTGGGGTGACCCGACTCTCCCGGTGAGTCGGCGAGCTGCAAGATGGCCTGATTCTTGCAAAAACCCTAAAAGGGCTTGCCAGGAATCGCCCTGCCTTGGCTCTATTCCTGTGGCGTCACTATGCTTTGTAATGACCAGCCAACACGACTGTCGAATCACTCGGCAGCTCTCCTCTCTCCGAGTCCTCGACGACTCGGAGTAGTTACTCTTAGACTCTCTCTCTCAGGGTGTCCCACCCGGAGTCTCTCCGATTAGCGGTGTGTGCTCGGGTTACACTTGTATCGGAAAAATGATCGTCCCCCTTCCTAGAAGCCGTGAGCCCAATGGTATATACCCCCTTGGTACCATCGGCTCAACTCGGCTAACTAATTGCTATAGCCGGCATAGCCGACGTGTTAATATAATTACCCTCGGCTGTAGCACCACCCGGAGGGGTCCCACCTGCCATCCCTCCACCTGGCACCCCCCCGGCCACTTGGTCCATCCACCTGACGTGCCACCCAACTGATTGCCCACATGGCTTCTCAGCTGGCAAGGGTCGTTTCCTTGCAGGGCTCCGGCAGCGGCTCGAGCTCAACGTCTTTCCAGTCCTTGGCAAGCCAGAGGCCATCATCTGCGACAACGGGCCCCGGTTCACCAGTGCCGAATTTAGGAGCTATTGCAGCGCGGAGGGCATCGACCTACGGCCGAGCACGCCCTACCACGCGCAGACCAACGGGCAAACGGAACGCGCCAATCGTACCATTAGCGACCTCCTGCGCGCGATCGTCCAAAACAAGTATCGGTGGTACTGGAAGCTCAGCAAGGCAGTGCGGGCGTACAACGAGTCGGTCAACGCTTCGACAGGACACTCCCCGCACCTTCTGCTCTACGGCCGTCACCCTCAGCAGCACATCGACCTGGCCGTCCCGAGCGGGTATCCCCGAGGAGGACGCCCCGGACGTCCAAAGCGAGACATCGAGCGCGAGGTGACCCACAACCTCCAGCGCGCCTCGGCGCAACAAGCCAAGCAGTACAATAAACACAGACGAGACACCGTCTACGACGTTGGCGACAAGGTCTACGTCGACTCGCAATACCTTCCAGGCTACGAGATGACCAAGTTCGCCAATCGAAGGGAAGGCCCATTCGAAATCGTCGAAGTCAAAAACAGGAACTCTTACGGCGTTCGTGTGCCCGGCACCACCTACAACCAGTACGTCACCCTTCGGCTGTCAGTGGACAAGCTCGCTCCGTACAGGGAAAGCGAACGCTGGCGCTTGGACCCGGGACGTGTGCGTCGTATGCGAAACAGGCAAGTCGAGCGCATCCTCGCCCACCGCGAGTTTCGTGGTCACACCCGCCAGTACCTCTGCCGGTTCGTCGGCCACCACCCAGGGCACGACCAGTGGCTTCCTGCCGCACTCATCACGCCTGCTGCAATCGCCGTGGCGTACAAACAACGGCACAACCTGTCTGCCGAGGAGCACCGCCCGTGAGTTCTGAAAAAAAAAAAAAAAAAGGATCCCCTTGAATGTTGGGAATGCGTTCCCTCTTCGACAACCCCTTTCGTTTTTTTATGAGCCCCGTACATTTTCATGTCTGAGTTTTTCCGTTCAGGATCGGAGACCGAGTTCCACCCCTCGAAGAAGGGAGGGATGATGCAAGAATCAGGCCACCTTGCAGCTCGCCGACTCACCGGGAGAGTCGGGTCACCCCAGAGGCCCTCTCCCCCAGAGGCCCTCCTCTTTCTCCTGCTAATACACCACCCCCCAGCAGAGAGCCCCAAGACGAGAACAACCACACCCATACACGTGTAACACCACCTCACGTACATACCACAGACTCGGTCTCACTTCCCCCGCGGACGGAGAAGTGTTCCCTGCTGACTCGGACCCCTGGGAGCAGTGGCCCCCAGTGCCCCGAGCCAGACCCCGATCCTGGACCCGCGCGGACAGGCCACGAGGGCGCTGTTCCTTGCAGCAAGGGTCGTTTCCTTGCACCCTTCCCCCCTTAAAAGGCAACCTCCTCCCCGGGGTTGAAGACCTCGAACCACTCGCGCGACCGCGTGTAGCCGTAGTGCATAGGAACATCGAAACATGAAACTCCAAGGCTTTGCAAGGAACAGCGCCCTCGTGGCCTGTCCGCGCGGGTCCAGGATCGGGGTCTGGCTCGGGGCACTGGGGGCCACTGCTCCCAGGGGTCCGAGTCAGCAGGGAACACTTCTCCGTCCGCGGGGGAAGTGAGACCGAGTCTGTGGTATGTACGTGAGGTGGTGTTACACGTATATGGATGTGGTCGTTCTCTTGTGTGGGGCTCTCTGCTAGGGGGTGGTGTATTAGCAGGAGAAAGAGGGGGGGGGCCTCTGGGCGAGAGGGCCTCTGAGGTGACACGACTCTCCCGGTGAGTCGGTGAGCTGCAAGATGGCTTGATTCTTGCACGCCGCACTCCCCGCTCGTCCTGCCCTCCTCGTTGTGCTGGGGCGAGACCGGCGCAAACGCCCGATTAGGCGCCAACCTCCTTTAAACAACAAACAAACCTCCCCCCCCCACAAAAAACAACAAACCACCGAGACAAATACTACCCAGTCGCCGCCGCCCTCATGCACAGATCCACCGTCTCCCCGTCGACCAAGCCATACTCCCACAGCGCGGCCAGGTGTAGCGCGAGCGCGCGCCGTAGCGCCGGGTCGCGCCGCGCCTCGGCCGCCATCCCCCCGTCCCCGACCCGCCCCCCCGCCCGCGCGCCCAAGGCCATGCGCAGCACGCCCGCGCGCACGCTGGCGTCCGACATGGGCGGGTCGACGACGCAGTGCGCGTTCCAGCGCGCAGCCACCTCGACCTCGGCGGCCGCGAGCCAGGGCGCGCCCGCGCGCAGGTGCCGGCGCGCAGCGTCGGCCGCGCCGCGCGCGGCGCGCTCGAGCACGGCGCGGCGGGGGGGCGGCGCGGTCGTGGCCGTGCCAAACATCTCGCGCGGGTCGTCGTCGCTGTCGTGGTCGCAGCGCTCGTCGTCGTGAAAGTCGCGGCGGCTGTGCTCAAAGTCCTCCTCGGCCGGGGTTTTCGGGGGTGGTGTTGGGGGGGCGTTGGCGGGGTCGGGAGCCGCAGGGGCCGCGGCGTCGGCAGCGGCAGCAGCGGCAGCGGCAGCAGCGGCCAAACCACCCCCACCACCACCACTACCACCACACACCGCCGCCAGCGCGACCTCGCGCGGCTCAAACGGCGTGGCTGTGCGCGCGTGAAAGTAGGCGCGCAGGCCGTACTTGCGCAGCAGGCGCGCCGTCTCGGCCGGGTCGGTCGCCGCGCGCTCGAGCAGCTTGCGCCCGAGCAGTGCGGCCGAGCGCGGCGACGACGGCGCAGGCGTGCTGTTGTTGTTGTTGGTGGTGGTGGTGTTGCCGTGCTGCTGCTGTTTCTGGGCCGCCGCCGTCGCCGTAGCACCTGGCGGGCGGGAGCCGGCGCGTGCGCGGCGGCGCGGGCGCGTCGTCGTGGTGGTGGTGTTGGCTGCGGCTGCTGCCGCAGCCGTTGCCCCCGCCGCCGCCGCCGCTCCCGCCGCAGCAGCTCCCTCCCCCCGCTCCTCCCCCTCGTCGGACGGCCCCTCCTCCCCAGCGGCCTCGTCCGACGACGCGCCGCCGCCGCCGCCGCCCGCCTCCTCTGACGACGGCGCAAACCAGTCAAAGAGCGGGAGGTTGGCCGCGGGGGGAGGGACGGCGGCGTTGAGCCCGCCACCGCCACCGCCAGAGCCCTGGCGCCCCAGCGGCGGCGTCGAGCCGGCGCGCTTGCCGCCGCGGTGGAGGGGGCCAGCGTCGGCGGCATCGGCCGCCGCCGGCTGTGCAGCACCGCCGCCGCCGCCACTCATCGTCCCCCCGGCCACCACCACCACCCCGACGCCGGCCCCGACCCCGAGAGCAGCCGCTCCGCCTCGGCCAGGGCCAGCATGGCCGCGCGCTCCATGGCTGCGCGCTCGGCGGGTCCCGCAAGCGCTTCCTGGGCCGCGCGCACGGCCACAAAGCCCGGGGGCGGGCGCGAGGGCGCCGCGTCTGGCCGCTTGCCGCCGCCGCCTCCGCCCCCTCCTCCTCCACCTGCTCCCTCGACAATCGCCGCGACGACGCCGCGCGCCCCGACGGCCAAAAGCCGCCGCCCCGACCGCGATCTGCTGGCGCTGGCGGGCGCGGCGCGCCTCGGACAGCAAGAGGCGGCAGCCGCCGGCGCTGCCGCGGGCCGCCGCCGCCGCCGCGGAGGAGGGGGGGGTCTCGAGGCCGCCGCCGCCCTCGGACGGCCCCCCGCCGCCGCCGCCGCCGGCCGCGCCAGAGCCGACCACCATTGCGCCCAGCAGCAGCGCGAGCGCGTCCGCGGGCGCGGCCGCGGCGCGCTCCGAGGGGAGGAGCGGGGCGCCCGAGGGTGCGGGCAGGCCGCTCGCGTGCGAGGCGGCCATGTGGATGGCAAAGGCGGCGGCGCCGAGGCTGGTGGAGGGGTTGTTGGTGGGGTTGGGCTGCCGCCGCCGCCGACGTCGGCGTCGGCGTCGCCGTCGGTGCCGGCGGCGGCGGTGTTGGCGTCGTTCGTCCCACCACCACCACCAAAACCACCACCACCCCCAGCCAGACGCACGCCGCACAGCGGGCAGCGACCGTGGGGCGCGGCGGCCGCGACCTCGGGCGGGCACACGACGGACGGCGGCGGCGGCGGACGAGGACGACGCCGCCGCCGCCGCCACCTTGTTGCGGCCGCCCCACCCGCCCGCACCCGCCGCCCCACCACCACCACCCCCAGCGGCGGCGAGCGTCCCGAGCACAAAGCGCACGTCGGCGCCCGCGCTGGCGCCCACCTCGCCGCAAACACCGCCGCCGGCAGCCAGCAGCCTGCGCAGCATCAGCGCGCGCCGCCGCCGCAGCTGCCTGTGCCGCCGCTGCTGCCGCCGCCGCTGCTCCTGCGTGTCGCCGCCCTCCTCCTCCTCTTCGTCGCCCGCCGCCGCCGCCAGCCGCCCCCCAAACGCGCCAAACGAGGCGCCGTCGTCGCCCGGCGGCAGGATGCCGCGCTGCTTTTGCGAGGAGCGCCGCGCGCTGCTCGGGCAACAGCGCGCGCCGCCGCAGGCCCAGCAGCGACGCGAGGGTGCGTGGGTCGGCGGGCCAGGCCGACGAGGGGGTGTGATGCTGCCGTTGCTCGTCGCCGCCGCCGCCGCCCAGCGCCGCCGCCGCCGCCGCGCGCTCGAGCCCAAGCGGCGACGCCCTCGTTGCCGTTCGGCTCGAGCCGCAGCCACCGCTCGCGCACCGAGCGACAACCTCTTGAGGAGGCTGCTGCCCGTCCTCACCCCCGTCCGCGCCCTGCCCCTCCTGCTGCTCCGAGCACGCGCTCAAAGACCGACACGCCGGCGACGCCGCGGCGCAGCGCTAGGCGGGGGGCGAGCCGCTGGTGCTGTTGCCGCTGTTGCTTCGGCTGCTGCTGCTGCCCCTCCTCCCCCTGACGACCACCACCACTAGACGTCGACGACGACGACGACAGGTCCATG
>VXJC01000020.1:0-16322 GCA_009193075.1 Mychonastes homosphaera | reverse complement strand
ACCAAAACATCGTCTAAATACACCACCACGCTCATGTCCAGCATGTCTCGAAGTACGTGCTGCATGTAGCGCATGCAAGTAGCTGGGGCGTTGCACAGCCCGAACGGCATCACCGTGCACTCGAAGGTCCCGTAGCGCGTCACGAAACCTGTAAGCGCAATCGAATCCTTGTGCACGGGGAACTGGTTGTAGGCCGACGCCATGTCCATCTTGGACCAGCAGGCGCTGCCGTGCAAAATGTCTACGAGTTGGTCAATCCGCGGAATTGGATAAGCGTCCTTGACCGTAATGTTGTTGAGTGCGCGGTAGTCGATGCACATGCGCAACTCATCGGTGTCCTTCTTGGCCACAAAGATAACGGGAGCACCATACGGCGAGTTGGAAGGCCGAATGTGCCCGCGCTCCAAGAGGTCCGTTAGCTGCTTTCGCAGCTCTGCCAGCATGCGCGGCGTCATGCGGTAGGCGTTCTTTTTCGGGGGAGTGGAGTTCTCCACGAGCTCGATTTTGTGCTCGTAGCCTGGCCGGTTAATTACTCCGTCCGGCGCCCTGAAGACTGTGGGATATTCACTGACCAAACTCTCAACCTGACGTGCCCAACCCTCGTCACTCGTAGTGTCCGACGAGCGTATCGGCGAGGGGTGTCCCGACTCCATCGCAGAGCCAGAACTTGCCGCTGCGGCCATTGGTTGGCGCGCACTTTCCGCAGGGGATGCAGCCAAAGAAGCCAAATGCACACGCGCGGGACCGTCGACCAAGGTGTCCGCGCGTTGCTGCAATCCGCGTGCTGTGGAAGATTTGGGGCCGTCTTTTCCCTCTTCATCATCCGTAAGGTCCCTACCCGCACGAAGAGCAGGACGAACATGCACCAGCAGCACTGCCGCCATGTTTTTCCTGCAGAGCCTACGCGCCTCGCCCAGGCGCATAAACTTGATTGCCGTGTCCGAACCCGGGACCACGTCCGTGTCCACAGCGGGAATAGTGTAATATTCCGGCTGACACTCTTTCTGGTTGAACAGACCGACCGTCATGGTCCGGTTGTTGTAGTCGACGCTTGGTCCGTGCTCCAAGAAGAACGGCATGCCAAGAACAAAGTCGTGCGTGCATTTGTTGACGACCGTGAACTTGCGCCGTTCGAAGAATCCACCCAACGAGTACGAGAGTGTTACCGTCCCGCGAATCGGCGACTCTTCACCACTCGCCGTACACATCACGCGGGGGTCGTCTGAGTTGACGATTTTGTGCGTCATGCCGAGCTTTTGCAGCTTGCTCAGCGAGACCACACACGTCTCCGCGCCATTGTCCAAGAGAAAATCGCACTGCTTCTCGTACGACCGTCCTCGGAAAATCAGACTCGATACGACATCAGGGGTGCCGTCGCCCTCACTCGTGGCGCGGTTTCCTTTGCGGCTTGTCCTTGTCGGGACACCTCCACGCCAGGTGCCCAAGTTGACCGCAGTTGTAGCACTTCTTTCCGGCCTCGCGCAAATCGGCCTCAGCTGTCGCAGCGGGAGAAGACGCACCCGCTGAGACGCCGCTCTTCCCGTTGCGGGCCTTTGCACCGGACGCTCCATCGTACTTTTTCTTGCTTAGCCAACGGTTGCTGGTGTTGCTGCTGCTGCTCGTGTTGCGCACGGAGGAGTTGTTGGTGTTGTTGTTGCTGTTGGGCGAGGAATTTTTCGCCGACTCCGAGCCGAGGTGGTGTTTCGGAACCGGGTTGGCCATTTCCCAGCGCCTCAGCCGCTCCGCTCCCTCCGGCCAGCAGTCCTGTCCGCTGATCACCAGGTCAAGCACGCTGGCTGCGTGCGTGAACCGCGCGGTGAGGCCCGCCGTAAAAACGGACCAGACCACGTCGGGGGTGGTCGTGAACTCGACCTGCTCTGCGCGAGCGAGCAAGTCTTGCGTGCGACCGATGTAGTCAAACATCTCTTCCCCCTTGTGTTGCGTCAGCCCCACGAACTCGCGCGCCAGGGCCTTCTTCTCGAGGGGGTCGACAAACGCCGTGATGAGTCCCTGGATCACCTCGGGCCACGTCTTGTCGTCGTAGGCGCTCTTGTTCTGTTCCCACCAGACTTTCGCGCGGCTCGTGAGCCACCCGCTCATCATCAGGTCAAACTGCACGCTCATCGGGATGTCGATTCCCTCCGTCGTCATGAGCGACAGATTGCCGTATAGCAGAGCGTCGTTGGCAAATTGCCGCAGAGTCAGTCCTTTGCCCGCCTCGCCCGAGAAGCTGAGCTCTTTCTTGGAAAAACGCGCCAAAAGACTCGCGGTCCCCGCGCGCCGGTCCTTTTCGCGAGCGTACTCCTCGCGCGCCTGCTGCTCTGGCTCAGCGGGGGGTGCCATAGTGACACGCCGCTGACTGCGTGTAACTGGGGGCGCCGTGTTGTATATATTTTTTTTTTTGGACTTGGGGAAAATTATACTTTTTCCTTTCTTGCCGTCGCCGCCGCCGTCGGCGCCGTTCTGGCGTGGACGACCACGTCAAAACGCGCCGCCGCCGCCGCCGCTTAAATTGGCAACTTCTTCCCTGCGTGGACGTTTGCCACGAAAATCAGACCGTAGGAGTCCGTGTCTCTCTCGTAACCAACCCTGTTTTTTCTTATGATCAAACTCGACGTGTATTTGCCACGTAGGATTTTTATCCGGGCGGCTGCCAACTCGAGCTAGTCCGTCGGAACCACGTGCCAGGAATCGCCCTGCCTTGGCTCTATTCCTGTGGCGTCACTATGCTTTGTAATGACCAGCCAACACGACTGTCGAATCACTCGGCAGCTCTCCTCTCTCCGAGTCCTCGACGACTCGGAGTAGTTACTCTTAGACTCTCTCTCTCAGGGTGTCCCACCCGGAGTCTCTCCGATTAGCGGTGTGTGCTCGGGTTACACTTGTATCGGAAAATGATCGTCCCCCTTCCTAGAAGCCGTGAGCCCAATGGTATATACCCCCTTGGTACCATCGGCTCAACTCGGCTAACTAATTGCTATAGCCGGCATAGCCGACATGTTAATATAATTACCCTCGGCTGTAGCACCACCCGGAGGGGTCCCACCTGGCATCCCTCCACCTGGCACCCCCCCGGCCACTTGGTCCATCCACCTGACGTGCCACCCAACTGATTGCCCACATGGCTTCTCAGCTGGCAAGGGTCGTTTCCTTGCAGGAGACGGTTGGTTCCAGATCGAAGACGTCTACAACCACCGGCGCCACCGCGGACGACGCCAATACCGCGTCAGATTTGCGGGCTATGGCCGCGAAGACGACCGATGGTTGGACGAGCGTCTCGTCACTAGGGATGCGATTAACGACTACTGGGAGAGCATGCGATCAAGTCGACGGTCGAGTTGAGATGGTACGAGTTGGGGAGCAGGTTTTTGCCCTCATGGTTTTTCCTGCATATGAAGCAAACCCAACTTTGGAACCTTAGAACATTTTGATTTTTCTTCTCTTAGATTTTAACTTTTCCTTTGAGGGGGGGAGAGTGGAACAGGGACTGCCGACCTAGACCCTAGAAGCCAGGGTTTAGGGGTCTGGCAGGCCCAAAGAGGACTTAGAGTCCCTGTTCCCCCTTCCGACCCAGGCCTCTTCTAGAAGCTTCCAGAACCCTTGAGACCATCGAATCGAGGATGGTCGAGAACCTACTAGATGCTTCTGGAAGGTTCCCATGCAGAAGCTTCCCATGCAGAAGCTTCCCATGCAGATGGTGCTAGAAGCTGGCCAAGCCCCTCACCAAGTCTATAAAAAGGGGTCCCCTTCCCCCACTTTGGAGGGACATCAAAAGTAAACACAAACCATTCCAAACCCTTCCCAACTCAGCTATCTCACTCCTTTGTTGCAATCAGCCCCCTCCGGTTGCACTCATCGTGCGCTGTTTGTAGTCGAACTGGGGGTTGTGCTCCACGAGGAACGGCATGCCCAGGATGACGTCGTGCGAGCTGTTGTTCATGACTGCAAACTCGCGGTACTCGTGGAACGGCTCCTCGTTCCTGCGCGACCCGATGTGGTAGACGAGGCGAATCGTCCCGATGATGGGGTTGCGGCGCCCGAACGCCCCTGCGCAGAACTGCGGAGTCTCCAGTGGTTTTATCTTGTGGAGCCAGTTGAGCCTGCGAACCAAGTCGTGAGAGACCCAGCAGGCTTCACTCCCGCCGTCCTTAAGGAGCTTGGCGGAAATGTCGCGGATGCGTCCCTGGAAGACGAGGCTCTTTGCAGTCTCGATGGGCTCTTTGCGCGCCTGGCCTTCACTTGCGCTTGACGGCTTTGGCGGCGCGGTGGGCGCGCATTTTGCAAAGGATCCCCTTGGGAATGCGTTCCCTCTTCGACAACCCCTTTCGTTTTTTTATGAGCCCCGTACATTTTCATGTCTGAGTTTTTCCGTTCAGGATCGGAGACCGAGTTCCACCCCTCGAAGAAGGGAGGGATGATGCAAGAATCAGGCCATCTTGCAGCTCGCCGACTCACCGGGAGAGTCGGGTCACCCCAGAGGCCCTCTCCCCCAGAGGCCCTCCTCTTTCTCCTGCTAATACACCAGCCCCCAGCAGAGAGCCCCACGGAGGAGAACAACCACACCCATACACGTGTAACACCACCTCACGTACATACCACAGACTCGGTCTCACTTCCCCCGCGGACGGAGAAGTGTTCCCTGCTGACTCGGACCCCTGGGAGCAGTGGCCCCCAGTGCCCCGAGCCAGACCCCGATCCTGGACCCGCGCGGACAGGCCACGAGGGCGCTGTTCCTTGCACCCCATACCCCGAATCGATCAACTCATCGAGGTCCTGCAAGGAGCGACGCGTTCTTCCAAGCGCGAATTTATGCTTAAATTGCAATATCTGTCCGGGCACGCTTTACGCAGTCTTAGCTAAGCGTGTATGCTTCGTGTTTCTTTGTGTGTCGACATCACAGTGTTGCAGCCGCAGTCTCAGGCGGCGTACTGCGACCTGCAGTCCTGGGCAACGACCGGACGGACATAAGTGACCAGATTTCTTGACCCTCAAGTCACAGCATGAAAGCCAAACGTGCATCCGCGTGAGCGCAGTGTGTGTGATTTGTGTTTGTCGACTGACAGCTAATTCTGGCCCTGTCTGCTATCGACGGACAATAAAACAGGAGTTGCGCGTTTTTGCCTGCTGTATTTGCTTTTGCTTGCTTAATGGCAAGGTCGAGCTGCCTGATGTCTGGCTCGATCACCCACGTCAAAGAGCGATCGTCGCACGGAAGTTTGTTGACAAAATCGCTATCCGTCCGGAAAAAAGACACCTGCCCACGTGATGTGCTGAAGTCGCCCTTGTGTTTTCCGGCGAGTGCTTGGGCCGCGTGAAGTTCATAAGACGGTTCGAGGATAGGAGCCTGCCAATCGCTGAGCGCGTGCAAATTCCACAACTCGTAGAAGCGGGTTGTCGTAGGCTGACCGCTGTACACGATCATGTCGTCGGGAACCACAACTTTGCGTCCGCACGCGACGGCGGCTTTCAGCGCCAGGGCGAAATATGCTGACATCTGCGGGGCGTCCAAAAGCGTACCTGCGGCCGAAGGCGCCATGCGAATCGTCTTCGTGGCTGTGTAGTAGCCAGAGACGTCACCCCAAAAGCCAAGCTCCTTCAAGATCAGCCACTTGTCTACCATGCACACTGCGTGCAGCCCGGTCACAGCTTCATAGACCTTGGTTCGTCGAACCGGGTATCCATACCCAAACGCATAAATGATGCGCCTTGGCAGCATGGTAAACGTCACGTCCGCGGCATCGTCCCAGGCCAGGTCGGAAACCGTGGATTGGTCCCACTTGCCTGTGCTAACAATGACGTCGTACGCGCGTTGCCAAAATTGAAAGGCTCTGCGAGATCTCTGCGCAAGCACGGCCCCAATATTGATGTCAGCGTTCTTGTTGTCCCCCGACTGGTTGGAAAAGGCGAGGTCAAACGCCAGGTACGGCTCGAGCTCCTTCCAGACGTCGTGTTTGAACCCGATGTCGACATCTATAAACAAAAGATGAAACGAGGTTTCGCGTGCGATCGCCTCAAGTATCGATGCGGTCTTGAATACGTTGGTAGCCGTCTTGTTGGTGACCGAAGACTGCCTGCATGTGAGCTGTGGATAAGCGGTTTGGCGCTGACGGCACATGCTGAGATGATGCGAGGAGCACACATAGACGGATGTTGTGGACGCTGTAGCCCACAGCGATTGGGTGTGCAGTATGTTTTCTAGAAAATCCCAGTACTTGTTAGCTCCGCAGACGAACGTGACGATGGTTCTGCGGTCATTTGGAGGCGCGTCGACCATTCCTAAAGAATGATTTGTGAACCTTGTGGCCTTCGTCGCGCTTTCGAGTTCCAACCCGGTATCATTTTTCCAGCCTTCTGCTCGTTTGAAGTGCGCCACCACCACGCCGCGCCTAAGATTCGGGTCCCAGACACAGTACGCTCCTATTCCTATAACCAAGGCGGCCAGCATGAGTGGCACAAAGATTGGTCTTCGATCGCATCCATGGCCTTTTACCGCAACTTCCTTCATGTTCGTGCCCTGCAAATGGTGTAAATTCGGATTGATAGGCACTTCATTTTTGTTTTTTTATGTTCTGCACATCACCCGGGGTTGCTTCGGCTTGAATCCGGGTTTCTTCATGAGCAGTGTTCGTCACACAAGGCGCAGTCCGACAGATTGCTTCATTCAGTTCCTTTATTGAGCTACGTCATGTCGCCAAACGGCCATGTCTACGCAACCAAGGTTAGTTGTATCCTTCACGCGTTGCGCGACCCACCCCCACCCCCACCCCCCCCCGCGCGGGAGCTCACTCGCTCACTCAATCACAATAAACCCATGAACACACATCACCTCGATCCCCACCTCAGGTCAGCATTTTGATTGTCGGTGCGGGCCCAACAGGGCTTGGTGCGGCGTCTCGCTTGCATCAGCAATGCGCGAGTGATTGGCTTCTGATCGATCAGGCTGCCAGCGCTGGCGGTCTGGCATGTACGGACGTCACGAATCAAGGCTTTCTCTTTGATATGGGAGGGCACGTCATTTTTTCTCACTATGCCTACTTTGACGATTTGATTGAAGCAGCCATGGGTGCAGGAGACGACGTATGGAACACGCTGCAGCGCATCTCGTACGTCTGGCTCAAAACACGCTGGATTGCTTACCCTTTTCAGAACAACATCGCCGCTCTGGATGAAGAAGACAAGATTAAATGTCTCGCTGGAATGGCCGAGGCGCTGGCGCTCTCCAAGTCAGTTACGTCAAAGCCTGCAAACTTTGACGAATGGATTTTGCGCACTCTTGGAAGTGGAATCGCCGACTTGTTCATGCGCCCGTACAACTTTAAAGTGTGGGCATGTCCTACGACTTCAATGCAGTGCGAGTGGCTCGGTGAGCGCGTGGCAGCCCCCGACATCAAGCGAGCGATTGCAAATGTGATTCGCAACAGGGAAGACGCGGGATGGGGACCTAACGCGGTCTTTCGATTTCCAAAGCAGGGGGGCACCGGGGCGATCTGGAAGGGCGTCGCCGCGATGCTCCCGCCAGACAGACTCAGGTTTGGGGCCGATTTTGCGGTGGTTGGCATCGACCCCGCTGCAAAAAAAGTTACGCTTGCGTCTGGTAGCACGATCGAGTACGACAGCTTGATTACGACAATGCCGCTTGATATCACTCTCAAGTGCGCGCACGCGCCCGTCGACTATTCTGGGCTCAAAAAGTCCGCCTCCCATATCATTGGCATCGGTCTGCGAGGCCAGTGTCCTCACGGTAGCAAGTGCTGGCTTTACTTTCCTGAGAACGACTGCCCGTTTTATCGCGTGACGGTCTTTTCCAACTATGCCGAGGACAACTGCCCGAAGGAGGGCATGCAGCTGCCAACGCTTTGCCTTGGCTCGGGAGAGGCTTTCGCAGACGCTCACGACCGCGAGTCTCGCATCGGCCCCTACTGGTCTTTGATGTTTGAAGTTTCTGAGTCTGATTTGAAGCCCGTGGACATGTCAGACGTAGTTTTGGGGCAGTCGCATTGGCCGGCTATCGTGCGCGAAACATTGGCTGGGGCGGTGGCAACGCGCCTGATTGCGCCAGACGATCAAGTGGTGTCGATATACCATCGGAGGCTGGAATATGGATACCCCACTCCGTCTCTTGGCCGAAACGAGGCCATCGCTGCCGGTCTCTCGTGGTTGCGCGAGCGTGGAATTTGGTCGCGCGGCAGGTTTGGGAGCTGGAAGTACGAGGTGGCAAATCAGGACCACTCGGTTATGTTGGGGGTTGAAGCTGTCGACAACATTCTGCGCGGCGCTCCCGAGCTGACGCTGCGGTATCCTGATATCGTAAACGCGAGCAAAAACGTGGACATGCGCTTTGAATGTAAGAGGTCGGCGTAATTCACGTCAACCCGTTCATATTTCTCGATTTAACACAAATTGCGGAGAACATTATTTTCCCGCCGACATGGCTCGAATTTTCGACCAGTTGTACAAGCAGACGCCTAAAAAAGCAACCATGTACCCCTCCAAATTCAAACGTGTGACCTGCGAATGAAACACCGTAGCACTCAAGCCAATCAAGAGCCAGTCCTTGACGACACCAGCCACGTTCATGGTCAAAGCAGACGTTTTGCCGATCAGCAAGAACACCGATAAATTTAGAGCGAATGCGCACGCTGCATTTGAAAAAAGCAGGGTCGGGGATATTGTCAGCTCGCCTGCCTGCAGCGCATCCCAAAGACTTTTCGCCTCGATGATAGACCAGGGTATCAAGAGGGAAAAGCCCGACGCCGGAGCGACGTAGAACAGCGTTGTAATTGGGTTGAATTTTAGGCCACGGCTCTGCAGCAGCACTTGCACGAGCGCCAGGCGCGTCGACTCGGTGACCACCGACCCAAGCTGCATCGCCACCCCAATCGGCACAAAGGACAACTCGCCGAGGGAGGCCAGCGCGACGCCCGTAGTAATGACCAACATGTTCACGAGGGACTTCCACGCGAACGACTCGGTACGAAGCAGACATCCCACAAAGTAAACGGCGGGAGGCATCAGAGCTTTAAGCATTTGAATAAACGAGACGCTCAAGTGCAGGTACGCGGCATTTCCGAGCCATAGCGTTCCTGCAAACAGCACCCCGATTGGTAAGACTGCACGAGCATACGTGTACGCGTCCATGCCTGTTGTCGGAGCCACCGTCCCAGACAATACCAATGTGGCCGCCAGTGACGACGAAAACAACATGTGCCAGAGCGTGAGCGTGATTGGAAAGGGAAAATCGCAGTAGGCAAGGATGTACTTGTTGAACATGATGACCGCCGCTGACAGAGCTATCCAGATGCTTGCATAGGTAACATTTTTGATTGCATCGACAACGACCCTTGCCCACCCGGCGGGCTCATCGAAGCATGCGTTGCCCAATGCATCGACCAGAGGTCGCAGCTGGGTCGCCGTTTCCGTCACATTGTTGCGGTCTGACGTGCTAGAATGCAACTGGGGCGTCGATTCTGAAGTGTTTATCCCATCGTCTTTGTTTGCGCCCGATGTTGTCACTGTCTTTGTTGTGTTGTCAGTGGGATGCTCCATCTAAGCGTCTCCAGCTCGCTCAACAAGTCTTTGCTCCTCCGAGACTTTGTTTGGCAAAGACAACAAGGCTTAGCGAGTAGTTATGACAGGCGCAGCAATAGTTTGAAGGAACTTGGAACTCGACGGCCGTGAATGTGGCAGCGTCGGCGCCGCGTCGTGAGATAGCATGCCAATTTCTAAAGCCCCATCCATGCGTTTCCTTTCGGATCGATGTGTGTACCCTGAGCGAAAATTGCTGGTAGCTGTTTAATTTTGGTGTGTGTGGCACTATGTTTGTTGCGGAGCCGGCTGATATCAGTCCTCATTGCATTGCGCGCATTTAATGACTACGCCCCTTTCCCGCATTCAAAAACAACGACGACGACCCACACCACAACCCCTAGAAAAAACTCCACTGAAACAAACACAGTTCAAAGCTTTTGCCCGCCATCACCATCACTCCTACTCTGTTTCCAGGTCACCGTGCCTGAAGCCGCAGCAAGCCAACCTATCTCAAAAGAAAAACATGCACACTAAACTTTGCGTCCAACTGTGCGCTTCGCTGACGGCCCTCAGCATTGTCGCTTTGGACGTCGTCTTTGCCACACCTTCCTTGTCCCGTCTTGGTTTTCTACAAGCCGCGGCAGCAGCAGCAGCCGTTGCGCCCTGTTCATCCTTGCATTCCTTCGACTCGAAGAAAAAGGCACCGCAACCATGCTCGGGGTGTCACACCCGAGGGGAGTCTCTCCTGTTAGCGGTGTGTGCTGGGGTTACACTTGTATCGGTAATGATCGTGCTTCCCTCCTTGTTCTCCACTGCAGCCGTGAGCCCAGTGGCATGTACCTCGTTTGGTACCATCGGCTCAACTCGGCTACCCAATTGCTATAGGCGGCATAGCCGACATGTTAATACAATTACCCTCGGCTGTAGCACCACCTGGAGGGGCCCCACCTGGCATCCCTCCACCTGGCACTACCACCTGGCACGGCCACCTGGTACATCCACCTGGCGTGCCACACAACTGATCGCCCACGTGGCTTCTCAGCTGGCAAGGGTCGTTTCCTTGCAGGGGAGGTCCTGTAGTGGATGGTATCCGGTAGACGAGTGACCCAATCGAGTGCACGGGACTAGAATCCTTGCAGTGCAACGGACTGGCATCCTTGCATGCGCGACGCAGCGTGCAACCTCCTCAACATCTAACAATAAACCACCCCGGTCAGTGTTCATGTTTGCTCGACTTCCATTTCGGTGTCGTCATCCTCAAATATTTTGAGGCGCAAAATCTCAACACGCGGCCCCTTTACCGCCTCGCCGTGTCCACGTCGAAACGCTCCAAGATCTGTTCGGCGGTGTCCCAGTCAACATCGCTCTTTCGACTGAGAACGACCATCGTATCTACAAGATCGATTACGTCGTAGAAATAAAGCACGGAAGCATACTGGCGCTCGCGGCCGACATAGTCGTGCAGCAAGACGACCGAGGCGACATCAATGCGCCAAAGCGCGTTGATTGCGCAACCCACGCGAGCCCGACCGTCAATGAGAACGACGTCGATCACGACGGCGGCAGCTGGGCGCGTTGACGGGGTCGACGGAGCCGGGTCAGAGAATCGGTCGATTGCTTCAAAGTAGTTCCTGTACTTGTGCACCTCGGAAGCGTTTTGGGGCAGGCCCCAGGGTACTGAGCCACATTGTTTCGAGAAAACAAGAGGTCACGCGAGCGAATATTTATGTTCTTGTCGTGGGGTGTGAGTTAAGATTCGAAGATTCGGTATTTTCCCCTGCCAACGCGGCGGGGCCTCTCGCCTCCCGCCTCCGGAAACCCGGCCCCGCGCTCCGCCCCGCCTTGCCCTGCCCCGAGATCGCAGCAGCGTTCCTAAAACCCCCAAAAACACGACTTACACGTTTCTCCCGTGTTGACACACTCGTACTGCAGCTTGCCCTGCGCGATCCAAAAGCTCACGTCCTTTTGGGACAGCATTTCCTCGCAAAATGGCTTATGATTTTCGATAGACATTGCCATTTTGGCGAGGGGGGCTGCCAAGATCGTGGACGCGCCCGTGCCGAACTCTACGCATGTGCACGCTTGCGATGCGTACCACTGAACGGTGAGAACTTCCGCAGGAGTCATGACCGGTCGCATTGGAGCATCAAGCTCCGATCGTGGCAGACCAAAAGGCCGTGCCACGGGAATCAAAGGTCGCGTGCGGTGGCGATGCGCGGATTTATCTGCATTGCAAAGGCGCGCCTGGTCGTAAGCCTGTCGCTGGCCGGTAGCATTCGCCGGCGGTATTGCAAACAGCAACAAAAACAAGCCCGGGTAGACTGCAGCCGAAATGACCAAAAGCACGGTTGTTACGAGGGCGATGAAGGCAACATACCTAGAGATACCCGGCTGTCGCATTGGCGCGGCATCTCCAGGTGGCAAGGGTTTGACTCAGTCCGGCGCACACGGCCATCACCATTTGAATTGTGCGTTATTTCTTTGGACTGACGCCTGGGAACACAATTCAACAATACTCACAAGCAACAACGAAATCATGGGTAGTCGTTGACGGATTGCAGCCGAGTTTTGGCCCAAAACCTAAGCTTTTCGCACACAACCTGCAACGTCTCTGGCAACAGAATATTCATGGCAGCGGCCGCGTAAGCCAAGACCGACCGTGTCGGATTTAAAGAAACCGCCCGACTTTTTACGCCATATCTAATTTCTCTTCTGAAGAGCCCCGCCCCCATCTGAAGCCGTATTCGAAGTCATATTGCGAAGCCATCCGAAGTGCTCTCCCCCCAAAAAAACGTTTTTTACAAACACCCGCCCGTCGTTTATGGGAGGTTTGGGCGGCCATTGTCCGGTCGTCTTTTCTTCGTGAGGCCTTTATAAATTCTAAACACGCGAGTCGTTCTAAGCAAAACATGACGTCCGAGCAGTGACACCTATACATGTCACGCTGAATTTCGCAGGGGCCAATTGTTCGGAGATGGCGGAATATTTGTCTGCGGCGAACCCGAATACTTCAAGGCCAGACCGGCCGAGACTGGGGAGGAATGCTTGGTCTACTCGGTTGGGTCGAATGGGGATGCATCGTTTGAGAAAGACGTTATCACAAGTCAAGGCTGCGAGATCCATGCTTTTGACCCTACCGGCAATTCCACGACTTATGCAAGAAGCGTCGAATCTGCCGGAGGACAATTACAATTCCATCCGATCGGGGTAAGCGGGGCACCAAGCACAATGATAAACGCTGTGACCGGTGTGAATTCGTAGCTTTTACCCATTCGTGACATTATCGGCATGCTGGCGCACACCAAAAGGCACGTCAATATTCTAAAGATCGACTGTGAAGACTGAGAATAAGATTCGTTTGCTGCGCTCTGGCCACACGTTAAAAGCAGGGAAATCCATGTAGGCCAGATCCAAATCGAGAGGCACAATACCGACGAACCAAGAAAATGCTTCGTTTATTAAGCGCCGACAAGGCGGGTTACATGCTGTTTCACAAAGACCGCAATCATTGGGAACGCATGGGATATTTATGCGTGGAATTCTCGCTCATGCACGTAGAAGAGGCAAAGCGTATTTTTTATGTCACGCATTGCAAGCAATGATTATGTAATGTATGTTGCGTCGTACGTAATCTTCATTTTTTTATGATTGATTCATAATCTTCATTTAGCGTGTCACACGCATATTCACGTAAGCTCAGATTCATTACATGGCACTTACAGTTTCAAACTAGTCGGAAAGGAAAAGTGTCAAACTGGACTTGAGATGAAGCAGCAACAAAAGCCCCCGACTCCGTCGAGGGTTTTTCCGCCACTCGCACAATATCAAGTAAACAGAATTGACTGCTACTGCAAGTCTCAGTTGTGTGGAAATAGGCAGTTCCGGCTTAGCCTCGCGTGAGAATACGCTGCACCCTTATAAATCTATCTGAAGCTCGGAATCGGTGGCTCCGCAGATCAACTGCACAAATGCACGGCACGCTAAAACGCCCGCGTCTGGTTAAGGTGACGAAGCCCGGGGCGGGGGTACTTGCGCTATGCGTCTCCCTGGCGACTGTGCTACTCCTGTCTCGTTCCAACTTGAGAGATACGCCGCTGAATCCACCTTCGAGCAAGCAGCTATCGCAGTCGTCCGCATTAGCTGAAAAAAGCTATAATGCGCACGCGGCTCACATAAATAAAGTAGACCGACATGTCTTCGACTCTGAGGCGATGATGAAGGGCTACCTGGACGCAAGCGTACTGGACCAACGTAGGCACGGATACATGCTATCAGCGAGCAAACCGTTAGTCGAGAACAGCCCAGGATCCTACTGGCTCACAATCGGCGACCTGCGCTTTGGTAGCGACGCTCTTTACCTCAAGCGCCACGGTGCGCGCATTATGGCCACGGATTTAGATGAGTCGCGTCTTAAACTGGCAAGCTCGCGTGGATACTTTACCCCCGCCGAGTTCTCGGCCCAAAACGTCGAGTCGCTCAAGTTTCCCGACAACAACTTCGACTACGTGCTTTGCAAAGAGGCCTTTCATCACTTCCCGCGACCTATGATTGGATTTTACGAGATGCTGCGCGTGGCTAAAACCGGCGTGCTTATTATTGAGCCGCAGGATGTACAGGGCCAGGTTACAAATGCAACCGTGATCAGCTCCTACAACGCGGACGGATTTATTGATAGGTTCGAGGCGGTCGGCAACTATGTTTACGCGATTAGCGTTCGCGAGATCATGAAGGTTGCATGGTCGCTCAAGCTCGGGACCGTTGCCGTCCGCGGATTCAACGACCACTTTGTTCCGAACATGACGTGGCAGATTTTCAAGGACCGGGTGGACTATCTCAATGCCCTCGGTTACAGTGGAGAGAGACAATTCAATCTCGTAGCAATCATCGTGTTCAAGCAGCCGCCATCGCCTGACTTGTTGGAGGACCTCAAGCGCAGCAACTTTTCCCTGTTTACATGTCCTAACGATTGTACAACACCTTAGGATACCGAAAAATACGGAAGGAGCTGGGGCAAAGGTATATTTTGTGGTCTACAGATATCTACATAAAAAAGCCTAGTGTCAGTCAGATAATCGAATGCCTTGAATGTCCACGGTGTCCCAGTACAGAACAATGTAAATGTTAAACCCCCCCCACGCCACCCCCAAAGGAATGCGCACGCGCACACTCAGACTGCCCTCCTACTCCGTTACCTCCAATCACCGCAGCGCTATAGTTGAGCACAAATGGGTCGTCGGAAAAGCATGCGAGGTACGAGTCCCAATCCGTCAGCGGGAAGTGCGGCGACGCCTCCTTCACCGCATAATTCAGCCCGGGCTCGCGGTGGTTGACCGCCAGCGTCGCATTGCCTTTGCACTTGACGTAGACCGAGTATTGGTCCTCGTGCGTGTGCGTGTAGTGCATGTGGTATATCGTCCACATGCTGTGCTGCATTCCAGTTCGCCTCCGCTCCTGGTACCATTCAGTCGGGAGGATGCCACCCACGTGTGGCTCGAATCCCGGCGGCAAGGTATTGTACCATTGCCGGAATCTCGCGAAACTCTTTGCCGTGGGAGAGTAACCCCATGATCCGACGACCGGATATAGAAATCCGCCTCCTGCATGGTCGGGCCCCCCATTGACGGGGTCGCAAAACGCTGCACATAGCTCCAACCGCTGCAAGGAAAAACCAGCAACACGACGGTCGTTACCATACGCTGCATGCGCATGCTTCAGCCACCGCCACGCGTACGGAGACACCTCCAGGTCGTCCTCGAGCATGAGCCCGATTTCGGGCGTCGATTCAGTCAATCCATCGGGTATGGAATTGTGCCACGCATCGAGCCACTGCCCGCGCAGGCCCACGTGGGACGTCCACACGTGGGCGGAGACGACGCCGTGCGTGTAAGTTCTGTTCTTGCCAAGCTGTTCGATGTCTGTGGCAAGGGCGCGGCGTTGCTCGATGTCATACAGGGTCGGCACACCTTTAGGCACGTCGATCCACACGTCCATGTCGATGCGGTCGCCGTCATTGTGTAAGAAACATGCCGAGCGAAGCAATCGATGCAGAGATGCCACTCGTGTGCCGCCAGTAATCACGACGAGCCGCAAACGGGGCGGCCCCTTGACGTGGGCCGCCGAAAGCTCGACTTTGCTGGCGTTGAACAGCACGTCGCGTCCAGTCGTCCCGATGAGCGCAGCATCCCATAGGAGCGCCGATAACACAATAGCTAAGAGCAGGGACATCAATAGGCGTGAGGACCGCGCGCACTTTCCGGCGTGAAGCGTTCCCATCGTTTTCAACGGCGGGATCGCTCCCATGTAAAAGTACACCCTTGATGGGAAGAGGAGCGTCTTTACCATCGGCACCGCTATAGATGGACAGGGGGCCGAACTATAACCTGTGTCGATGTTGATATGGCCTATTGAGGTCGTCTCGAGGAAAGAAAGGAATGACGACTTTGGATTATGGGCGCCGGGTTTACATCATATAAAATTGAGCAAAAGGTCGGCTCGAAGACCGCGCGATTTTATTGCGCATGTAGGTAATCGAGAACTCGAAAACGCAGCATTCGCGTGTTACAAACACTGAGAGCTGAGAAGAAGAAGGACAGCAGCCCGCTGCCGCCGCTCCGATCTATCGCTCGGGTTTTGCTGCACCTTTGCCGTCTTCACGGTCGACATCTTTCGCATCGAATTCGACACACCGCATAGGCGCCTGCTCGTAAAACGCGCCTGCGAGCAACCCCAGCGCCAGAAACATCAGCTCGATAAATGACGCGTGCTTGTCCCAGATGACCATGTTGATGATGACG